>SRSM01000404.1:7500-147309 GCA_019593545.1 Apocynum venetum
CGCAGGCGCGCGGGCACAGATGGGCGCGGGCGTCGCGGGGCGCAGGCGCGCGGGCACCCTCGGGCGCTGGCAGCACCGGGAATCATATAGGCGCATGGGCGCGGGCACCTAGATTTTTGCTGAGCGTTATTTCACCGTGTGACTAGTAAATGGCCAGGCGTTGCCTCATCGTGTGCCTATCGGTTGCCCAAGTGTTGCCCAAACGTGTTCCCGAATTGTGGGCAACCATTGCTTCACCGTGTGCCTAGAGTTTGGCCAAGAATGACATAGTGGTCGGTCAAGTGGTGCCTCAACATGTGCCTAGTGATTGACCAAGTGATGCTTCCTCAACGTGTGCCTAATGATTAGATGGCCTAGAGGTTGGCCAAGGGATTGACAACCACGTGCCTAGATATTGGCCTAAGATTTCTAGTGATTGGCCAAGTGAAACCTCACAATGTGTCTAGTGGGTGTCCAAAGAAGGCCAAGTGAAACCGCACAATGTGCTAGAAATTGGTCAATCTTGGCCTAGTGGTTGGGCAATTAATGCCCGCCCGATTGTGTGCCAAGTGGATAGCCCAGTGATGCCTCACCTCCCCATGTGCCTAGAAATTGGACAAGAGGTTGGCCAAGTGAAGGCGCACCATACGCCTAAATATTGTCCAAAGATGGCCTGGTAATTGAACAAGTGATAGCTCACAATGGGCCTACGACTTGGCCAATTAATACCGTGTGCCTAGTGGTTCGCCAATTAATGCCTGAGAGTGAGCCTGTAGTTGGCCAAGTGATGTGTGAACGTGTGCCTATGAGTTGGCCAAGTGGTGCCTCAACGTGTCCCTAGTTGTTGGGCAAGTGGTGCCTCAGCGTGTGCCTAGAGCTTACCCAAGTGATTGCCTAATGATTGGCCTAATCATGTCACCATGTGCCTAGAAATTGGCCCAAGGACGGTCTAGTAAATGGCCAAGGGATGCAGCAGCATGTGCCATGAAAAATACCCCAAGATGGCCTAGGCAACGGGGCACAGGCGCGGGCACCGCTGGGCGCAGGCGCGCGGTCACCCTCGGGCGCGGGCGCGGGCATACGATGGGCGCAGGCGAGGGGAACCGGTGGGCGCAGGCGCGCGGTCCCCTGGGCGCGGGACGCGGGCATCGCTGGGCGCAGGAGAGGGCACCAATGGGCGCAGGACAGCGGGCATCGCGGGCACCCTCGGGATCTCGGGACAAGTGGGCGCAGGCCAGCGGTCCCCTACGGAGAGCGGGCGAGGGAATCGCGTGGGACGCAAGGCGGGGCACCGATGGGCAGCGAGCGGGCATCGCGGGGTGCAGGTGCGCGGGCATCGCGGGGGAGGGCGAGGATCGCTGGGCCAGGCGCGGGCAACGTAGGCGCAGGCGCTCGGGCATCGTGGGGCGCAAGCCAGCGCGGTCACACCTTGGGCGCGAACGCGGGGGGAACTGCTTGGAGCAGGGGCAGTGCACTCCCCTGGGCGACACTGGCCATGCTCGGATTTCTCGAAAACGCATGTCTTCGGTTTCTTTAAAAATAAAATAAAAATATAGCTTGATCCTATGCATCATAATGTAGCTGCCATGCGTTTTATAGCTCCAAATACATCCGTTTGTGATAGAAGTTTATTGAAAAGCTGTGTTTTCAATTGACTTAGATCATAAGCCATTTGTCCAACCTGATTCTCCAAATTGTGAATGTTGGACTTTGTATCCTTTTGGAATGACAGAGTATCTCTCTGGAAAGATATAGAACTTGAAGCTAGAGATTTGACCATATCTTTTAAAGACATACTCTATTGTTGGTTCTGAGGTTGAGGAGGATTTTGGTGTTGGTTAAGAACAAAACCTAGTGGGTTCATTGGTGGCCTAGTTACCTTGGTTACTCCATCTAAAGTTAGGATGGTCTCTCCACCTTTCATTGTATATGTTGGAGAATGGATTGTGTCTTCTCTGAGGTTGGTTTTGAAAATTACCCATGGCATTGGCTTGTTCCTCTTGAAATAGTGTAGGACAAGAATCTATAGGATGGGCATTGCATAAACAAATTTCACATGCTTTTTCCGGTGCATTGATTCTTTTCCTAACTAATTGACCAACTAAATTGGTAAGATGATCTAGTCTTTGCTCAATTTGTGTAGATGATGATGATAGTGATGCATGTACTTCATTTACCTTTCTTACGGTATCATTCTTGGTGTTAAAAGATTGTGAATTAGTAGCCATGTTAGCTATTAATTCATGTGCAGCTTGTGGGGTTTTATCTGAAAGAGCGCCTTCACTAGTGGCATCAATTGTCATCCTGTCATAAGAAATCAAACCCTCATAAAAATATTGAATTAATAATTGTTCAGGTATTTGATGATGAGGACAACTAGCACATAATGTTTTAAATCTTTCCCAATATTCATATAATGTTTCACCAGTTTGTTGTCTTATGCCACTTATATCCTTTCGGACTGTTGCAGTTCTAGATGCAGGATAATATTTAGCTAGAAAAACTCTTTGCATTTCAGTCCAATCTTGAATAGATCCCTAAGGCAAATCATATAACCAATCTTTTGCACTATTTTGTAAGCTAAAAGGAAAAGAACGCAGTTTAATCACTTCATCTCTTGTATTTTCTTGTTTCAAATTAGTGCAAATAACATGAAGTTCTTTAATGTGCCTAAGTGGATCTTCTCTAGGTAGTCCATTAAAAGTTGGCAAACATTGTATAAAACCAATATGCATTTTAAAATTAGCATCAACTTGTGGAAAAATGACGCATTAAGAGTAGGAGCAGTGAGTTCTTTTAGAGATCTTTGATTCAAAGCCATATTAAAAAGATGAGTATGAAGAATGTCACCAGAAATAAGTTGGGTATGCAGTTGATTTTTTACTTTGCCTTCTTCAAAATCCGTAGCTTGTTCTTTGATCTCAACTGGTGTTTTACTCCCATGTCCTTCTCCGGTGATCTTACCATTTCTTAAGTGCATACAACAATGAACTTATTGTCTGGTGTCACCAAATGAATGAAATTTGTAACAAAAGAAAAAGATTAATAATTTAATAGAAGAAATTAAAACAAATCCCCGACAACGGCACCAAAATTTGACGAAACCTGTCGTATGACTCTCAAATTTAAACCTACAATTCTTATGTAGATAGGGAAAATAGGGATCAAATCCACAGAGATTTGTCAATTCTTAAATTAAAATAACTAATCGAAAAAGGTTTTGGGGGTTTTTTGGATTTGTGAATAGAATTAAAAAGAAATTTGAAATACAAATAATATAAAAATGCATTAGCAAGGAACTAGTATCAAGTTTTTTTTTCATGAGATTAATCATACATAAATGCATTATTAAGTAGTTGGTTTTAGAATCCCGATCATCTCAGACACATTCCTATCCTTACAAATTAGATTAATCCTGATCAGCTCAAACAGATTAATCTCTAATTTAATTAAACACCACTACCAACCAGCCTGTATAGGATGCTCAATCAAATTGCATTAAACAAATAAGGCATCACCAACATTAAATTGTATATAACAATCAGCTTAATTATATACAATGAAGGTATATGAGGTTTTGCTCACAAAATATTGGTGCTTCATTTTTCAAAAGTTTGGGTGTTCATTTTTCACAAAATATAATTCTGCTACTAATTTAATTAAGCCAAGAGCTTCAACTCAATTAAATTAGAAGATGCTACTTGAATCATTAATACAAGATTAATAATCCTAGCTATATAATCACGTTTATTAACTAGATTGTCAATATAATTAATTCACATAATTATATTGATTAAAACAAGAATTATATAAATACTTAATTAATATATATATATATATATATATATATAAAGAAAGATTGGATTTATATTAACTAAACAAATTAAGCGGTTCAACCGGCCATTTAAATAAATTAAACTAAAAGTATGGAGGTTCGGCCTTCCATAAAAAATATATAAAAGACATAAATAAATTAAACTAATTAGGTGGCTCGACCATCCATTTGCAATATTTAAATTGCATAAAGTAGAAATAAAGACTAGATGAGTAAACCAACTATAAATCTAGTTAAATAAATCCAAATAGAAATGAAGTGTAAAGAAAATTATCTCATAATCTCATTTATTAATAATTTAACACATATCCTTGCTAACAAAAGGAAATTACTCAGAATACATATTTAATAAATATAAGATGAAATTTATAAACATTAGAAATTTTTTTTGAAAGAAATAGTCATCGGAAATATTGAAATTATCCGAATAGAATTATCTACTAAATTTTACAAAAAGACTTGAAAAACTATTCTAAAAATTCTATAAATTATATTAATATGAAGATAATAATAAAATAAAGAAATTACAAAGAAATGGAGAAGATTGGAGCTAAATTGGTATCTCAAATGAAAAAGAAAGCTAGCATATTTATAGGAAAATTTCTAGGGGTAAAATGGTCATTTTGACTTCCGAGTACTGTAGCGGGTTGACTTTGACCAGCCGACGACACTGCTCATAACATAAGCAGTGACATTATCATCGACGGCGGTACTGTTTTGTCTCCAAAATGTAATAAAATACACTGAAAAACTTATAAACAAAGAAATAGAAAGGAAATGTGAAATATATCCATTAAATAACACAATTAACCGATTTTTAAACAAAATATAGTCATTAAGTAACATAAAAATTAGTTAATTTATGAGTACATCATCGACCGCAATTGGGTTCCAATCAACCGTAACACGGATGGGGTCGTCTAAAACTCAATAGAAACATACATATTGTTTTAGACTAACTTGTAGATGATACTTGAGTAGCTTTAGGTCAACCAAAAGTAATCATTTGTGCATCCTCAACACTTAAATACAAAAATAATGTTTACAATCAAACATATAAGCTATGGAATCAATCTAACACAAGTTTATAAAATGTTTTATCATTGAAATCGAGATGTATGGTTTTCAAAAACTCTTCTGAATACCCAAGATAAATTTTATCAATTAAAAACAATTTTGAAAAACGTTTTAAGTTCATAGAGTAATCTATGAAAGCCTTAACTCATATAGAGGTAAATTAGAGCTATCTAAATGATATCAAACTCTAAGACAATTGATGAAGCCTGTAGTACGACTCTCAAATTTAAACCTAACAATTCCTATGTAGATAGGGAAAGTAGGGATTGAATTCACAGAGATTTATCAACTCTTAAATTAAAATCATTAATCGGAAAGGGTTTTGGGGGGTTTTTGGTATTTTGAGAATAGAATTAAAAAGGAATTTGGGATATAAATGATATAAAAAAGTGTTAGCAAGGAATTAGTATCAAGTTATATTTTTCATGGGATTAATCATAGATCAAGACATTATTAAGTAATTGGTTTTAGAATCCCAATCAGCTCAGATAAATTCATATCCTTACAAATTAGATTAATCTCGATCAGCTCAGACAGATTAATCTCTAATTTAATTAAACACCACTACCAACCAGCGTGTATAGGATGCTCAATCAAATTGCATTAAGTAAATAAGGCATCACCAACATTAAATTATATATAACAATCAGCTTAATTATATACAATTTAAATTATATAATTCCGCTACTAATTTAATTAAGCCAAGAGCTGCAACTCAATTAAATTAGTAGATGTCACTTGAATAATTAATACAAGATTAATAATCCTAGCTATATAATCACGTTTATTAACTAAATTGTCAATCTAATTAATTCACATAATTATATTGATTAAAACATGAATTATATAAATACTTAATTAATATATAGATATAAGTATATTAAATAAATACACAAATATATATATATATATATATATATAAAGAAAGTTTGGATTTATATTAACTAAACAAATTAGGCGATTCAACCGGCCATTTAAATAAATTAAACTAAAAGTATGGAGGCTCGGTCTTCCATAAAAAAGAAAATAAAAGACATAAAGAAATTAAATTAATTATGTGGCTCGACCATCCATTTGCAATATTTAAAGTGCATAAAGTAAAAATAATAAAGACTAGGCGAGTAAACCGACCATAAATCTAGTTAAATAAATCCAAATAGAAATTAAGTGTAAAGAAAATTATATCATAATCCCATTTATAAATAACTTAACACGTATCCTTACTAACAAAAGAAAATTACTCACAATCCATATTTAATAAATATTAGAACGAAAATTTGAAAGAAATACTCCCCGGAAATATTGAAATTATCCGGACATAATTTCTTTACTAAATTTTACAAAAAGACTTGAAAAACTATTCTAAAAATTCTAGAAATTATATTAATATGAAGATAATAATAAAAGAAAGAAATTACAAAAGAAATGGAAAATATTGGAGCTAAATTGGTCTCCCAAATGAGAAAGAAAGCTAGCATATTTATAGGAAATTTTCTAGGGGTAAAATGATCATTTTGACTTCCGGATACTGTAGCGGGGTAGACTTGTTGACTTTGACTAGTCGACAACACTGCTCATGACGTAAGCAGTGACGTCATCATCGACGGCGGTACTGTTTACCTGAGTTACTATTCACCATTTTTTTTTCTTCTTCTTCATCATCTGCATTTCTTCTTCTTCTTTTTATCTCCAAAATGTACTAAAATACACTGAAAAACTTATAAACAAAGAAATGGAAAGGAAATGTGAAATATATCCATTAAATAACATAATTAACCGATTTTTAAACAAAATATAGTCATTAAGTAAGAAAAAAATTAGTTAATTTATGAGTACATCAACAGTACATCTAGTTTCTATCTAATCCAATAATTTGTCTTCTATTCTTGATATCAAATTAACGTCTTTTAAGACTTAAATCCTTGATCTTGCATGAATTAGACATAATCATCCAAAAAATATTATCACTTACACAATAAGCAATTAGTCATCATCAATATTTGTCATTAATAAAAATTAAGACATTAAAAACTGAAAGCCTTAAAGCTTTTAATATCTTAATTTTGATTAAATGACAAACATTGATAAGGACTAATGGCTTTATTGTATTAGTGATGATCTTTTAGGATTCATATATCTAATCCTTGCAAGATCAAAGTTTCAAATCTTCAGGAAAGAGCTTTTGATGTCAAGCCTTGAAGATAAGCGTTTCTGGATTAGATAGGATCTAGAGGTGTAGCTTTAATTCTTTATTTATCTTTGGTTATCTCTAGGTCTATCCCTTTGAGTAATGAGTTCTATAGGTTGCTCAATAAGAGTGAAATGATTTTCAAAATGCATTTCATTTAAATAAAACATGAGTTGGGTATTTGAAATAATTTTCAAAATACATGCACATACTTCAAAATTCATAAAATATAGTTTGCAAACTCTTAGAGTTGTTTGGGAACTTGTTCTGCATAGTTTTAATGCATTTGTGGTCGACCTGACAAAAGTGTGGACGACCACAAATCATGCGGTCGACCAGACTTCTCAGAGTATCGTCCGCAGGCTGTCCAGAGTTCTCTGGAACACTTGCGGATGATGGAGCGGTCGACCGGACTTCTGAGCTCATCGTCCACAGGCTGTCCAGAGTTCTCTGGAACATTTGCGGATGATGGTACGGACGACCCTCTTGATTTGCGGTCGACCGCACTTCTCCTGAGTGGGATTCAAACAGCCATTTTTATGACCGTTGGTGCATACATATAAATACCCAATCGTTTAAACAACTCACATCAATTACTTTTTGAGCAAAAATCTGATCCTAACACTTCATAGAACCTCTGGAGATTATTTTGAAACCAAATCTTAACATTCATATTGTGAAATTCATCAAAGTGAGATTTATACAAAATCATTGGGGTTCTTGAGCAACTTACAAGAAAACATTACTCAAAGAGGTATTTATGCTTTACATTGATATATCTTCACATTAAGGTGATTTCATATATCAAACTCTTCTTATTCATATCTTGATTGATTTGTTCAAGGTTGCATTGAGCTTAAAACTCTAAGGGTTAGAGTGAGCCTTGAACCATAGAAAACTGTGTTTGTGTTAAGAGCTTCTTTTTCATTAATTGTTGTAATAGAGAAAGGTGTGTAGACAAGGTTATATTGTAAAACTCAAAGTGTTGAGTGAACCTTGGTTGGTTAAGAGGTTTATGTTGTAAAACCCTAAGGGAATTGGGTGAGCCTCTATTGTATTCTCTCTTACTATATTAGTGAAAGGTTTTGTGAAATCCTTGAGTAGATAGCTCAAGGTAGTGGATTAGGTTTTGTTGGATAAACCGAACCACTATAAATCTTTGTGTTCATTGCTTCTTTTCTTGAACTCATCTTTTCATACTTTGGTTGAACACCAAGTGTTTGATATTTGTTATCTTAGAAAGCTTGTTTAATTTAAATAAGGAAAAATCGGTTAAAACCTAATTCACCCCCCCCCCTCTTAGGTTTTTCAAAAACTTTAAGGCTTTCAATTTCCTTATTCCCGCTCACTGAGCTTTTAGCTCACCCCGTTTTACAAAACAATTTTAGGTTTGCAGGTTATAAAAGAAGATATCAAGTGAGGAACCAACTAGAATAGTTACTTGTATCCCTTTTGGAAATTGTACTTATGAAATATCATGTAAAATGAGACTTGATCTCATATATGGATGTGCTATATTATGGGATAATGGATTAAAAGTTATTCATTTACTAATGTCAGTTTCTTCAAAGTACATGTTTCCCTTGCACATGTACCCCACCGTCCATGGTTAAGAGGATATGAGAGTTGGGACATGTCATTCCACCCATCATATTAGTTTTTACAAAAATTGTAGCCCAATTTCTAGAAGCTGGAACAGTCCAAATTTTGTTGAGAATGAAAAAGATTCGGCTACAGAGTAAAGTTCCAAGGAGTGAAATCCATACAAGGGAGTGAGGCGGAGATAAGAGATCCAAACAAGAAAGGGAGAATTTAGTTGGGAATATACAACACGCTAAAGGATATGGCATTAGCTTATAATGAAGCTAGTTTTCAAATGTGTGGTGCTAAGGCAACACTTAATTTTCATTATCAGACTCATCTAATTTTTTTCTTCTTTTTTTAAAGGAAATTATATTATAATAGAAGCCCATAGGGGAATGAAAATCCCGCATGGACCACAAGTACTCACCCAAATCAAGCAAAAACCTTCACTAGGATTCCCTCAGACAAAAAAAAAGTATACTAACTTAATTCTCATTACTCTACTAGTTCCAACAAGATTCAACCGACAAAAAGAGGCCAACTCTACATCAGAACAAGCACGCTCCAAAAAAAAAAAGTGGTAGCAACAAGGATATATAGGTAGGTACCCTTAGAAGAAGATGTGGGAATATGGGCCTACCCGTCGGGCTAGTCCACTTTGGCCTACCAAAAATATGGGTTGGGTTGTGAAAGCATAGGCCCAAATAACTAGTAAACTTTTAGCCTTGCCAGATTTGGCACATGACTCAAGTGGGCTTGGCCTGGTGGTCAAAAAGTCCCAACCCCTATTTTATTTTTTTCTTAAAAAATGATTAGGCTCAACCCCTATTGCCATGACATATTAAAAATAATCTATCAATCATTTTTTTATCACCAAATGAATTGCACAAAGTGAAACATCAAATTCCTATTCCTTCCAATATATATTAACCATATGAAATCAAATCAAAGCAAGCCAACATTTTCTTTCTTTTACCTCTCCAACACATTTTTTTCCCCAATGCCACGAGCCACCTGCAGCAGTATACTGATATATCTTATTGTTTATTTTTTTCTTTTTTTTTTAAAAAAAGTTTGATTTTCCTTTTAAAAAATAATTATCTTTTAATGAACTAAAGTTTTGAATTTAAAAAATTATATATATTAATATTATTCAATTAAGATTCATAACACAATAGTAAATGATTATGTCTAAATATTATAATTTATAATGAGATCAAAATATAGTTTAATAGTTTTAACAATAGATGATAAAGTAAAAAATATTCAATCCAACACAACATTTAGTATATATGAGTTATATTTTTAAATAAGCAGAGTAAAATGATTTTATATTATGTAAAATTATAAATGACAAAATTTGGGTATTAAATCTAAGAGTAAAAATTGCAATGTAAATGAAAGAATGAAAATGTGGCTCGTTTTGGCCCACTTGACTTGTAGCCCACTTATCCCATTTGAACTATTTTGGCCATTTGGTTTGCGCCCCGTGGTGAACTGGGTTGGGCAACTAAAATAGAAGTCCATATAGAACCGAGCTAAACTAGCTCAACCCAATTTGCCCTGTAACCTTGCCAAGCTGGCCTGATTCCCATAACTTTTTAGAAGGTTGTTGGGACTTCTTCATATCTTTACCAAGAATTAATCCTATTCTTTAATGATTTGATCTACAAAATGATTTTTCTCAATTTACTAATACTAATATTTTCTTCTTGGTCTGCATTTGTGTTATCCTCTTCTACTCAAATCTCTCATTGTCTCCTTTTATTCTTCTTTTTTGTGAGTTTGACGAAAATACCCTTGAAAATTTGCATGTGTGATGCATGTGACGCACTGTTGTTAGGACTTAAAGTCCATATTTGATTGACGTGCAACAAATTTGGAAAGTTGGAGAGCATGAACTTAGCAATAAATAATTTAAGGGCAAAAGCTAGATTTTTGAAAAGTTAAGGGACAAATTTTACCCTAAATGTAACCATGTTTAATTAAGATGATTGTATGACATCATATTATGTGTCAGTCTCCTACAATTATTATTTCAACATCCTACAGTGATTTGATCAAATTTTTCACATCAGTGGTTTGGCCGAAAATGACAAATGTCATTGATTTTGATTTAATTCGAGTAAAACTTTCATAATTCTCTTGGGTTATGATCCTATTATGTTTACATATAGTTTGTTTGGTTGAATTCTTTAAGAAATTATTAAATTTGGAATTTTTTATCATGAAATTTCCTTGAAGTTCGAACCAACATTGAAGGACGGTTTGCTTAATGCCCGAAAGGATTGACCGGGTTGATATCTTGTATGCTCAGAAATTTTCAACCGGACACTACATATGGTAGCCCGGAACTTCCATCCGGTCATTAAACACTCACACTTTTGACCCTTCATTGCCTTCATAAATAACTGAAAATAATCAAAACAAACTTCTTCCAATCAATGGAGTGTTTGAATCCTAAATATGTGGGGTATTTACAGCTTTAGAATGGAATATGTAGTGACCACGTCTATTCCAAGATCTACATCTTGGAAGATCATGAGATTGCTGGACCCATCTTTGGGTTGTAGAAAATCTTATACGAAACTGAAACTCATATGTATATTCATCATTGAACGTTTTTTATTAAAAGAAAATATAATCTTTTGGTTCAAAAAAGTAAAATTTACATACATTTCTTCTTCGTTGGGCATCACATGTATCTTTATTTCGATACGAATTGTGTTCCATTGAAATATTTTTTTAATTGGTTAAGATACAAAAAAGATCTAGGAAGAATAATTTTAAAGAGAGTAATAGAAAAATATATTGATAAGGCAAAAAAGTCAAGAGTGTGCAGTATTGAATAAAAGATTGTGGTATATTTAACAACTCTCATTGTAAACTTAAGATCCACTATCCATATAATAGTTTTGAACCTAGGTGATTTTGACTAAATCTACAATAGGAAAACTGGAGCAGAATCCGGTAAAAATAACAAATAAATATTGTACATTTTTCTTCATAAACATTGCCATGTGTTCTTAGTCTGAGGCACTGCTTTAAATAGTTTACAGGTGATACTTCTCCAAAAATAGAACCGAGTTGAATGCACACCTATTTAAATAAGGGTACAATGTTTCTATTGCTGAATGCACGTAACTCGTTTACAACGAGGCTATGTTTTGTAGCTTCAGCAATTGAAGAAGAATTTGAAAACGAAACCAGTAACAATTCCTGGATCGATGGCAAGAAGTTCAAAATGCATTGCAGAAATGACAGCCAGAAGAAAATTATGGACATTACTGACAACTATGTTAATAAAATGAATAAAACTAACCCTCTTTTCTATTTTGCTATCTTACATTTCTTGTAAATACTATTCTATGTTACACATCAAAATTGTGATGGATTCGTCAAAACGGCCATAGCTAGATGTCTAAGTTCAACTAGAAGGATCGTCTTCAGCTCTAAGCTAAGTAAAAGAAACTGCAGCCCAACTCCTGCATCTTCCCTTCCTCTATAGGACTCCTCATTTTCTCTGTAAGGGGGGCCGAGTACCTCATTAGGATTCTGATTCTTGGTCAATTTAGTGTCATTACTAGATCACCAACTATAAATTCTTTGAAGCACTGGGATGACAAGTTTGTGGTTCCAAAGCAAATCTATTTCATCAATCCAGTCTGGAATGCAATGTTTCAGACCATAGAGCAATCATTCACTAGCACTCTAACTGCACACCTAAAAGGGATACCATAGCAGAAGAATGCAGTGAAAACCAAGGGACTCTTATCAAGAATCAGGCCCAGCTATAATCAAAAAGCTGTATCCTAGGACAAGATTGCTGCAACAAATTTGCATTTGCTGGACACCAATCAATAAGGAAGAACATATGGTAATGCCACAATATCAGCTGATTCTAGGTACAGAGCTTTTGACCACACCTGTGGCTCCTCACTAACACCAAGAGAACCCACCTCAGCTTTCCTAGAGGGGAATTCTTTGCTGCCAGAAAGCCAGTCATTGTCAAGAACATCAGACCATTCATCCATCTCAGGAACTGAAACAACCTGGTTCAGATACTTTGAATCAGGATGGGGATGCTTCTTTGATACGTCAAGAATTTGATCAGAACCAATGGTTGTAGAAAGTGGCTTCTGTTTGGAAAGAGACAATGATTGAGGCTCTACCATACCATTTTTCCTATGCTCCCCTGCCTTAAGATTAGCAGCAAAACCTGGTATATCAGATGCAAAGGCACGTGGAGTTTGACTGGCATCCAACTTCCTCCCATTCTCCATCACAGGGTGATAAGCTGGCCTCTGTAACTTACTAGGCCTGATTTCATCATCTGCAAAGTAGTTCATATGAGCAATGGTAATTAGCCAACAGAAAATGATTATTTGAATTTTATATGCCCAGTGCGAACTTCTGAATCCAAGAAAAGAAAAAACTCACCATGAAATAAACCATTAATATCAACGTCTTTTCTCTTCTTGAGATTTCCCTCAGCATTAGCTTTATTGCTGTGTTCAGAGGAAAGACTGCAAGCTTCCTTATCAGTAGCACCAGTAAGGTTACTTCTGTTGACATCTTTCGAGTTGTCCGGTACATTTTTCTTCTGCTCACTTTTCTCCTTCGGCTTCTCTCCCTTTTTCCTCTCATTCCCTCTATCTTTGTGCTTCCCTTGGTCCTTTTTATCTGTGTCCTTATCCTTACAAATGACTACCCCTTTTTCTCTTTTTTCTTTAGTTTTCTCTTTCCCTTCCATCCTTCTCTCATCATTTTTCTCCACTGATGCAGGCATCCCAGAAACTTTGGTTTTGGCTGCTCCAGCAGGGTTCTGGACCAGTGAATGTCCAGTAAATCTAGTTTCTTCCCTATATCCTCGCCCATCAACCTTCCTGATATCAAATTGTCTATTCTTTCTCTTTCCATTCTCTTCACCTGAATTTCCAGGGTTTCTGACTGCAAATCTCTCTCTCTCATCATCCCTTCTTGGCTCAGCACCAGAAAGTCTCTCTGGTTGATTATAACTAACCTTTCCTTGATCTCTAATCCTCCTGTCCAACTCCTGCACAAATTTTGATTCCTCAGTCTCCCTAGCAATAAAGTTGCTTTGAACAGGTTCTCCATTACGAACATGAAATTTAGCAGCACGATTATTTTCATCTAAGTAGTTATTCTTATTGTTTCCCTCCTTCAAGCCAAGTTTCTCCCCACTTTTTCCCTCAGCTAGACCAGCAACTTTGCTCACTTCAGATGTGCCACTTTTCTCTTTTTCTTTGCATCTATCCTTCTCCTTCTTCTCCTTCTCTTTATGCTTGTCTTTTTTATCCTTGTGCTTATCTTTTTTGTACTTTTTCTCCTTGTGTTTCCCCTCACTCCTCCCTTTGTCCCTCTTTTCTTTTCCTTCTCTCTTTTCTTTGTCTTTCTTTTCCTTCTTGTGTTTTTTCTCTTTCTGCCTCACCTGAAAAACAAAGATATGAGGATAGTATGATCAAAATCTGAAGTCAAGTTACACAGGTAAAAAAATATCCTATAAAAAAATGTGTGGAATTGTACAAAGTTTCACATATCCATATCAGAATTGACAATATTTAATGTATGCAGTGTATTGAATTATTAGAGCTAAAAGATGGAGAATAAACACACAAATGGAACAGAAAGTTACAGGAAAAAATTTGCTAAAAAAAAGTCAGTACCATGATTTTCCAAAGCAAAAGATGTTCAGATAAATAGAAATTCAACAAGATAGTAATCAATAAATAATTAGCACAAGTATGGTACCCAACATATAGGAAGTGCAGAGCTATCAAATAATTCAAACACTGAACACACAATCACCATGAAGGAACAGTATAGCATAGTCACAATAGCAAAAGTATTGTCAGAAGTTGAATAATTAACACAACACAAAAAATCATAATAATACGTAAACCCTGCCAAAAAAATAATAATAACATAAACGCTTGAACCCCACAGCTTTAACTTTTGGGGCAAATGAATAGCATAACTGATCCATTTAAACCATGAAAATTAAATAAACATATGAGAGAGCTGCACACACGAAGCTAGAGAGAGATGCTCTTAACCTAACTCTCCTGGCTAGGTGCTTCTCGGTTGGCCTGGATTATTTAGATTCTGGCTGTTCGCTACTACGTATGCTACTGTAATTACTTGTGTATGGAGGTTGGATGTGCATGGTGATTCCAGTTTTGGGAGATGTTCGTCTGGTCCGAGCTTGGTTCGTTCATGCTGAGGTTTTTCAGTTTTCTTGGAGATGGTTCACGTGTCTGTTCCTAGGCCTTTCAGGACCAGTCGCTTGAATTGTTCGTTTTCCAGTAAGTTCTTCTTCAACCTTGTTTCCTTTAATTGCTTTGCCCGGTTTATTTTCCTTTTGGTTACCCGGTGCTTGTGCTGGGCTACGCCTTTGTTTCTGTTTCTTGTGTCTTGGCCTTGTTCATTAGTTTCTTTTATTTCTTTCTTTTGGGGTGTTTGTTAGCTTAATCCGACTGGGTTGCTCCTTAATTCTTGTTCGGATTGCTTGTTTCTCCCTAGATTCCCGATTGTTGTTTGTCCTGGAACAGTCTTCTTCTTCGCCAGTTTTGCATAAAGTCCCTGTTTGATCTGTTTTTATTCCTGTTCCCAGTGAGCTTGTTGCTTCCCGCCTCTGGCTTCTAACTTTCTAGATTTCTTTATTCTGGGTGGCTGTTCTTTTTTATTCGTCCCATCCGGTGGGTGTCAGGAGGACCAAACTAGTGTTCCTCTGCACAACCCATTTGTCCCATAATGGTAAATAAAAAAAGGATATCCCCATTACCCATCCCGCCTGTCAGGGCCACACCTGGGCACCTTGTCACTAAACCCCCCTCTGGCCCATCCAGCCCCTTGTCCTGCCTAACATCTTTGCCTCCCCCTGCCATTGTGTTTGCCTCGCTGGCTACCCCCCTGTCGGATGACTAGCCGATGCCTTCGTCTGCGTCCCCTGCCCCTACAATTGACCAACCTTTACAACTTGAACCAAAGTCGAATTGAGCTAGTTTGGTGAAAGATAATAGAAACAAAGAAAATTGGGATCGTTTAGAAGTTGCAGTGACTGAAGAGAACCCGATCATTGAACACATTGTGGATTTGGAGGAAAAATGGGGCTATGGGTTTGTTGGTTATGTTAATGACAGATTTCCGGGTAAGAAAGCAATTGAAGAGTAGTGCTTTAAATGGAATATGGCATTTAATATCTTCATCCATTCCAGTGGATGGTTAGTTTTTAAATTCCATAATGCATGTGATCGAGACTTGGTTCTTCGTATCGGACCATATTTCATCTATGGCAAACCGTTACTTTTGAAGTATCTTACCTATGACTTCGACTATGGCAGTGAGGCCATCAGTTGTATGCCAGCTTGGGTGCAATTGCCTAATCTTCCATTCGGATGTTGGTCCAAGGAGGCACTAAGAATTATTGCTACCAAGATTGTAAAGCCTATTGCGATGGACTTGCTTACATCTAGAATGGAGAGAATTTCGTATGCTAGGATTTTAGTTGAAGTGGATTTTTCAAAAGAGTTGGTCCAGCAAGTTTCATATCGATTGGCATCGGGACAAAAATCCCTAGTGATCATCTATGAGCACGAACCGAAGTTCTGTAAAATTTGCAAATGCTTTGGACATCTAGTCTAAACTTGCCTAAGAAACCTGGAAATTAAGAAGGCAAATCCAGAGGACAAGGTGTTGGACCATACCGAGGAGCTAAATGCCACTTCTGGAGAAAATATGCAAAAGTCGGGACCTAATTCGGGTCGGGACAAGGGCAAGCAGAGCATTGGTAAGTCAGAGTCAGTTGTAGTTTGCGAAGGTAATGTGAGTAAAGAGGAGAAGAAGGTTGGAAAAACGAAGGTAGTAAGTGGAGGGGCTTCTAGCTCTCATATGACTTCAACAACCCCAATTGAAGTCACTAAACCTACACCGGTAGAGGGTGATGCATAGCCTAGGGAAGTTCTTGAGGAGCCAGTGGCCGAGGAACATGAAATTACACTTGTGAAAAAGAAGTTAAAAAACAAAAAAACAAGCAGTGGCAAAGGCACTGAGGCAACCTCGCGGGTAGGCAGCGCTGTCGTGCCCAAACAAAAGCAAATGGAGGCAACAAAAGAAGGGGTGAATAGAACAAAAGGAGGTATGTCCTCAGCTATTCCCTTAAAATAATTGTTAATGATTGTTGTTGCTTGGAACATTAGGGGTTTTCATAAGACCCTTAAACAGAAATGTGTTAGTGATTTTCTTTTTAAGCATGATGTTAGTGTATTGGGTTTGTTCAAAACTAAATTGTTATTGGTGAAATTGGAAGTATTACTTGCTTTCCAATTTTTGGGTTGGAAGATGATCCATAATTTTGATGTAATAAGAGGGGGACAAATTCTTGTATTGTATAATCCAAACAAGGTGGAACCTATTTCTGAGATGCTATATCCACAAATGATCCATTGTTGCTTTCAGTGCAAGGTCTCAAGGATGAGATTTGATCTTTCTTTTGTTTATGGGTTGCACATGGTTGCTAGTAGGAAAGACTTATGGAAACAATTGTCTTGGACTAGTAATGTTGTCTTGTATCCATGGTTGGTGCTAGGTGACTTTAATGCTGTTCGGGTGGAATGGAGCTCATGTCACTGCCTATGAGACTAAGGATTTTAATGAATGCTGCGAGGATATTGGCCTTGAGGACTTAACAATTTTTGGCAATTTTTACACTTGGTCGAATAATGCTACGTGGTCTAAACTCAATAGAGTTTTAGGAAGTCACAGGTTTAACTCTAATCTCAAAGCAATTGTGAATTTCTTACCGGCTGGATGTGTTTCAGATCATGCGCCTGCTTTGGCTACCATTGAGCAGAATGCCATCCGGGTAGTTAGGCCCTTCCATTTCCTAAATTGTTAGGCAGTTCACGCCAGTTTCTTGGATATAGTCAATAGGTATTGGGACAAGGTTTAGGTTGGCTCTTTCCAATTCATTTTGTGCAAAAGATTGAAAGACTTGAAGAAAGGATAAAAAGAGTTAAACAGGAAAGAATTCTCCCATATCTCGGCTAGAGCTAAGCGTGCTAGAACTGCCTTGGAACAGGCTCAATCTATCCTTTCGGTGTCACCTGGGAGTACTACGATCTTGGACTCGATTGGTCATCTCCGGAAGGAGGCAACGAGGCTGTCTGAAGCTGAAATGAGCTTTCTAGCTCAAATTGCAAAATGTAAAACTATTGTGGACGGGGACAAGTGCTCCAAATTCTTCCATGGTATTGCTAAGAGGAGGGCCAAGCTTAATTTCGTATCGGCCATTACTAAATCTGATGGTTCAATTACATCTTCCCCTAAGGAGGTGGTAAATGAGTTCGGAGTTTTACCAAACCTTAATTGGATCTGAGGGGGTTGCTACTGGTTTTTCTCAAGTGGTTATAGCTAATGGATCATCGGTGCCTTGTGATTTTGCTGAAAGGCTGGTGAAGATAGTTACAGACGCTGAAATAAAAAATGTTGTGTTTGATATGGGGGATTCTAAGTCCCTAGGTTCGGATGGTTCTCCGCAAATTTTTTTAAGGCAGCATGGGGGACAGTAGGAGCTTCTTTAGTGGCTGCAGTCAAGGAGTTCTCTAGGAGTGGCAAGCTTCATAAACAGCTCAACCACACAGTTGTTACCTTAATCCCTAAGGCTGCTTTTGCGTCTAAAGTTGGTGATTTTGGACCGATCTCATGTTGTAATGTGGTCTATAAAGTTATTGCAAAAATTTTGGCAACTAGTATGGGCGAAGGGATGCACTTGATTGTGGACAAAGCCCAAGCTGGCTTTGTAAAAGGAAGGGCTATGCAAGACAACATTTTCATTGCACAAGAATTGTTAAGGGGCTATAATAGGAAGAGATCATCGCCTAGATGCTTGCTTAAGATAGATCTTCGTAAGGCCTATGACCGGTCGACTGGAACTTCCTACACCAAGTGCTCTTAGGCTTACAATTCCTGGGAGTTTTCATTGAGTGGATCATGGAGTGTGTGACTTCTACCTCATATTCCATCTTCGTTAATGGGCAGCTACATGGTTTTTTCAAAGGTAAGAAAGGCCTAAGACAGGGGAATCCCCTATCCCCGTTCCTTTTTGTTCTTTGCCTTAAGTACTTATCACGGAGCATCAATCTGGCCACTAGCTCTCCGGATTATAACTACTACCCGCGATGCCAAAATCTGAATATCTTGCACTTGGCCTTTGCGGACAACCTTATGTTTTTTGTTCGAGGAGATGTCATCTCGGTAAAGATCATCATGGACTGCCTTGGTTCCTTCTCATCTGCTTCAGGGCTGCATATTAACAAAGATAAGTCAGACCTATTTTGCTGAGGGGTGGAACAGGCGGATTTGCTTAGTATCCTAGATGTCACTGGTTTCAAAGTTGGAACTATGCCATTTAGATACCTTGGCATACCCTTGATGGCTGGGAATTTGAAAGTTGGACATTACCAACCTTTTATTACTAGTGTATCCGCTACACTTCATAAATGGAACGCATCGTCCTTCACCTATGCGGCAGATTGGAACTGAGTGCTACAAAGAGCGGAGAGTTTCTGGCTATCTATATTCCCTATTCCGAAAGCAGTCCTTCATCAATTTGTGTCATTATGCCGGAATTTCTTATGGAACAGCAAGCATGCTTAGTTGCTTGGAATGCTATTACACTGCCTAAGGAGGAGGGTGGTCTCAGGCTTCGGGATCCTGTCACTTGGAACCTCAGCCTCATGACCAAGGTGCTCTGGGATATACATAGGAACAAGGACTCATTATGGGTACAATGGGTACACACGGAATTTCTTAAAGGTGAATCTATTTGGACAATGAACAGTCACGCTGCTCACTCACCACTTCTCAAGCGAATTCTCATGGTCCGGAGTATTATTTGTAAGGGTAAAGGTTTGGATAACACCGGAGGTACACTCCTGGAAACTTGGGTGAAGGCTGGCGTATTTTCAACTTCATGCGCGTATCAATTTTTCAGACACAAGGACAACAAGAACAGTGGAGCATGGCTGATTTGGAATAATGCAATGACACCAAAACACTCTTTTATCCTTTGGTTAGCCAACCAGGATAGATTGGCAACAAGAGCTAGACTGAAGCTCCCGATCCTGGATAGACTCTGCCCTTTCTGCCGGGGTGCAGAAGAAAACTCCAGGCACCTTTTCTTCACTTGCCCGATCAGTGCCGGGGTGTGGTTGATTATAAAGCAATGGTTCCTTTGTTACACCCAAGGACTTGTTACACCCAATATCTTTTGCAAGATTCATGAGGACTTGGTGACGAGCAGGATTTAAAAAAGTAGATTTAGCTACATCAAGATCAAATGAGAAATGCACTTTCTAGTTGCACCAGAACCAAATTTTACGCAAGCTACAAGGAAGACCAAGTGGCACCCGGAGTTAAGTAGTATCAGACTGGTCTGGATTGTGAGATATGGATCTGAAGAAGATATCCAGATTTTGAAGGAACAAGATGTTGCAATCATACGTTTCATTTGACAGTGGATTTGCAGGCTATGAGAGATGATTTACAAATATGCCAATGTAAAAACACTTACGAGTTTACTAATTGAAGCAAGAACCAATAATGCACACTGGAAAATTCACCAGAAGAAAAAGGATTTTCACATGATCAGCTCCAACAAAGAGAAACCCAGAATTTATAGATGAAGACAGAGAAGAGACGAGGACCTCACAAGAATGGAAATGCAATACTTTGGGGCTTGCACAGAGCATCATATTGGTTATTTACTAGTCACCCCTCGGATATAGCAGTACACATATCAAAATTGAATATCCACACTGCAATTTTGAAATGACTCCAAAAATAAACGTTCCGCAACTAACCTCCTTATTTAATTCAAGGGGGATGAATCCCACTAATAAATGGGTTCAACCATTACCCACTTTAATTAACAAGAGATAAGGCTATGGTAATATCTAAACTATAGTCAAAGGCTTGGGGAAATGAAGAAAAATTATCATATTGAATGTTAGCATGTGTATCGTATTTGGTTATTTACTATAGTCACCCTCAAAACCTAGTAGGACCCCTCAAAACCTAGTAGGACATGCAAGCAAAATTGAACATCCACACTTCAACCTTGAAATGTCTCAAAAAATTATTTTTCCACCAAAAACCTCCTTAATTTAATCTAAGAAAAAGAACCTAACTAATAAATGGGTCCCAACAATAATCCCTTTAAGTAATAGAGATTAATAAAGGTAAGATGGTGACTCATCCATAGTCAAAATACCATATTACATCATATTTGATTATGTTACTAAATAACCCACCGTAACACACACTAAGGAATTAAGACATCTCCAAAAGTGAACGTTGCACCAGTAACCTTCATAATTTAATTTAAAGGTATGAGTCCCAATGAGTCTCAGCATGAAGGGTACACAGAAATTTCAAAAGCTGTAAAGATTAAGTTAGAATCATTTAAAATCTTCTCTCAAGTCATTGATCTTGAGACGTACAAGATCTATTAAGATCTATCACCTGAGCTAAAATATTTCTAACTAGTCACAAGGGGTTGCTAACAAAAAGAATGAGGATCAAGCAAATCCTCTTCACGTAGAACCACAAGACATTAAAGATCTTGTCTAAAAACAAATCTAGGCATGAAACCCAATGCGTACCACCATAAAGGTTACATGTAGAAATTTTAATCCTAGCACATTCAAGGACCCCAAAGGAATGGAAACGCAACTCATGTGCTCAAAACTACATAGTAAGTTTAACCTCAAAATTGAATGTTAATGCGACTCAGTAGCAAAATTGAATACCCACACTCAATTTTGAAACAACTCCAAACAATGAATATCCACAACAAACCTCAATTTAATTCGGGGCGATGAATCTCACTAATAAATGGGCCCCACCACTAACCCCTTTAATTATATATGAGATAAAGGTATGGTAATACCTATATTGTAGTCAAAGGCATGCAACTCATGGGCTCAAAACTACATAGTAATTTTAACCTCAAAGGAGTCAAGCACTCTACCAGAACAGAAATACGACTCATAGTTATACAAGAAATTACTTGGCAACAATTGTTGCCTTGTTGAAGGACCATGGTAAAAGGGGAACACGACTAGCTAACCTAGTTGCATCCACAGACGACTACTTGGCAACTATCATTGACTTGCTAAACCCTACAGTTACAAAAACGTAAGTTATAAACCTAGCAATAGCATCATCAAAATGAATATTCCAAGTTAATAGTAACTTAGCCCACATTCTAGAAGTGACTTCCACTGGTCATTGACTTGCTAAACAGACAATTACAAAAATGCAACTTATAGACCTAGCAATAGCATCACCAAAAATGAATATCCTAAGTTAACAATAATAACTCAGCCCGCATTCCATGTTCACGATGCAGTACACCAGCAGTCCCATACACCCACCACAAGCACAAACAAATGACTCAACGACCTAAGTACAACAACGATCAACTACTTGGCAATTGTAACTCCCTTGCGAGAAGAGAAATACGTACGAAATCTCATATCACCCACAAACAATGACCTAGCAATTGCAACCACCACCAACCCCCTCCCCTGGCAGCACAAGTCAATCATAAGCCTAAGAACACCCATGAGTAACTTGACAACTATCATCATCTTGCAATCCCAAAAATGTGAACCACATACCTGAATGTGTATGTCAACAATAATTACTTAGACCAACGTTCAAAATGTTGTAGGATGGAAATACAACTCATGGACCTAGTGATGCCTATAGGCAACTTCTACTATCCCAAAGCCCCCATTCATGAAAATGCAACACATGGACCTAGCAGCATTTTTATCAAATGTATACAGAAAGTTAACAATAATTACATGGGCCAATATTCTAGAATGCAACTCAAGGGCAGCAATTCTAGCGACTACATCACACATACCACCACTTGCCAAAATAGGTATCTCTTCTAGTCACCAACAAATACTTAGACTCGTAGTTATATTCAAGTTTATAAATATTTAAACTCTCAATGTGGGATGTTTTTTGAAGCATTACAAGATTATCCAGTAGAAACATGTTTTCTTTAAGTTTATGTCAAATGCAGAGATACCAATTACATCCAGAGATAAATTTACCCTTACCCTAGAAGAGGCAAAATATAAGCATCCCAACCAATTGAAGAATGTGGAATCAATAACCTAAGCATGCTAATTACAATACAAAGATTAACAGTCTTGCCCAACACCTTGCAGAATGTGGTAGAGTATATCTAAAGGAGCCATTATGCAAACAACAATGAACATTTGATAAACCAACGGTACAAAAGCCAAATATCATGAATCTCCAATTGCATTGCTATGACCAAATCAGAAAACAAGTATATTTGTATGTGCTTGCCTATAATTATATGTGCAAGTATATACTCTTTTTCACCTTAGTTTTCTCACTATTAAACTGGAAATTAACTACCCTATCTTTCACTCTCGAAAGTCTCAAAGCCCACCAATTAATAAGATTCTTTTCCTCTCCTAAGAAATAAAAAATAAAAAAGAATAATCACTACCTTGGTGACTTTCCCTATATCTAGAAGAATTCAATAACTCGGTAAATATTCTTAATTCTCATACTTTCTTTTGAAAGATAAAATGCTAAATTGGTTTGATAACACTTCTTAAACATTAATTTTGGATGCTCTAAAGTTGACAGTTAAAGAAAAGTTTTTGTCCACTCAAATTTGCAGCAGAAATTGCTACAAGTCAGAAAGTAAAGACAGATTACAGAAGTCTTATATGAGCTTTCTTCTTTTAACTGAAAGACAACAATTCAAAAAAGGTCACTGATTTCCTAATATAATTTAGTACAGTTTGAGTCTCCTCCTCCCTTGATTCCCTTTACTTAAAGAACAGCACTTTCCTCTATCCTTGTAATCTAAAGGTCCAAAACATTCTCTTGAAGGTTATTCTAGATATTTGAATCTGCCAAGTAGTATAAAATCCAATACAGAAAAACTAGACTCTTACCTTCTCCAACATGTAAAATGTTCTCTCTCCTTGTCTAGAAGAATTTGTCCTCTTGACAAAGCTCAACAGCCCAAAAAAAGTAATAAGAACCCAATCAATTCTGCCTTATAAGGTGATTTGCAGCTTAACAATTCCAGTTTGCCACATTATCAAGTATGTTCTTTCTTTCCTTTTTTTCCTGATTGGAAAAAGGATCAAATACATTAGTAATGAGCAAAAGCTGTACAAAGTTTACAAACAGTTAGACTATCTCAAGTCATTGGTCTTGAGAGAGAATAAGATTTATCACCTAAGTTAAAATGTGCCTAGCAATCCCTACGGTTCTATGAGCAAAAGAATGTTATTCGAATAAATCCCTATTAGGATACAACCCAACACATGAATGGTCTGCCTAAAACCAAATCTCCAATGTCTATTAGTTGTCAGCTTAATACCTTGTTCCTCAAGTTAAAAGCCACCCATTCATGTGAGGTGGTACTACCCCAAAAGTCTGTACAAGGGTTATGTGGAAGAAGATATGACCAAACAGCTCACACCATACTGCAGTCACGAACTACGTGCAAAGAGTCTTCACACCCATGTCCACACCTTCCACATTTTGTTGTATCAATAATATGCCTTTCCCACAGAAGGTGATTGGTTTTTAGTCAGCCATGGCACAGCATCCATAAAGTTAATGAAGCCCGAGAAGGTCCAGAGAATTTTCATAGTATGGTAGCAAATAAAGTATGTTCACACAATGACACGAGGTAATTTGGTCTAATTTCCACTGAAATAAAAGGTACAACTTCTGAAAACATGCCTCCAGCAACAAATTTATACACAAGCAAAAACCAGGAAAACCCCAAACACTGGCTTCAGTATCGAACATCTAAGAACCTCTTCTTGTACTCCCTTTGCACTTTCTACAAAAATGAAGCCTAACCTCTTAAAAGTGTTAAACCCCATATGCAGAAATATAACAATTGGATAAGCCATGAATAAAGAACAGCTTAGAAGTGAGCTTCTAATTCTACCATAAGAGGGCAATCACAGATAATTAAATAGTCACTATTTTCATAGGAATTTGTGACAGCAACAGATATCGTTCATCCAGCACAGAATTAAGGATATGAAGAATATCAACAGATATCACAGAACAAACAGCTATTTTAACTATCAATTATACAATTCCTTAAAATTTTGAAATGGCCAGATAGCAATCCTCTAGGAAGAAGAATTGGACATAGCTACCTTTTAAACACAAAAAAAATTAAAAATAAAAACAAAAACTTTGCTAGTCCAGTTTGCATAAAGAAAATGCATAGATTACCCTGGATTATCTGGTGGTGACCATGGTTATCGCAGTTAGATTACCCCAATTTCACAGGCAGATTCCTAGCTTATTAGCTTTTCTTTTGGTCCTAAAGAAGAATTACATAAACACCACTTATGAAGATCCACATGAACACGTGATAAAATAAATAAATAAAAACCGAAAACTCCGACATGTTCATAGCTAAAAACTTCTGTTTCCAAATGCAACCATGTACAGTATGTTATATTAGTAGATCCTGCCAAACAGCAAACACTAGTCTTACTTAGCCACATTTCTTAAATGATAGAATATTTGTCACCATACTTAAACAAATACCAAATTCCATGAATAGAAAAGTCTGATGCATCAAAACTAAATTTTATAACAAAACTGCAGATGGATATTAAGCTAGGGTTAAAATAATACTTTAAAAGAAGAACATAGAACATGGAACATGTATGACTAGTCGCTAGTGTGCCACTTAATCAAAAACTTAAAGGGAGAAGCAGATCAAGTGCAGATGCTAATATTTTTGAATTACGGGAAAGATATAATAATCTAAGTAGAACTTTATATTGAATTGAATATCATGTTGTCATACACCAAAATATGGTAGCATGAATCCAATTAGGAATAGGTGAGCCCATACATACTCCATATATAGTTTAACTAATTCAATCTCTCTATCCTAAACCAGGGAGCTCTCCATTACTATATTTATGGCTCAAAACTAAAACTAAACAAGTCAGGAAATAGTATTGAAACTACAAAGCACTACCACGGACTTTTATACGCGCAATAAGTCTTTCCTCTCAGTTGTTGGAATATTGAGAAAATGGAGAGTCTCACAGGTTAGTCAGTCACTGAGATATACATGAGCAAAAGAAGGGGTTTATATGTTTATAAAAACTGCAAAGAGGCAGTGAATCCTAGGAAAGCCAATATACAAAGACAAACCTTGAGAGTTTCTAGTGAATCCTACCGTGTATTTGAATGAAGGCAAAAAAAAGAGGATTTTCATTTTAATCCAAGTTTCAAAAAATCTTGATAAGAAAATCCTTGATTGAATATCCTAACGGATTGATTTTCAAATTTCTTGGTTTTTAACAGGGGCTTTTTAACAGGCTCTTTTAAAGCCCTCAAATCCCTCATTTAAAAACCACCTAAATAGGTGCTTTTTACCAAATTTCACTATTCAAATGGGATAAACAATCTTAATCTCTTTTTACAACTTTTAATTTTTTCAAAAAGTTTTAAACAAATAATTTTGAACTTTTGAAATTTATCTTTCTAAATTGCTTCATTTTCAAATGCGTAAGGAACTTGAAAATACCTCATCCAAACACTCATATAGTCCATGAGACTTCTATCCATAGGTTTGCTTGTCCTCAACATGACCATCTTCTTCAGAATTTTAAAATGAATAATTAATAAATCAACAATCTGGACTCAAATTTAGAAGCCTAAACCTGACAGCATTTATAGGTGATGAAGTTATGTTGTTTCTCAAACCCTTAGATAAAGTAGCTATGTTCATGATAATTATTTTCGAATAAAATTTATTCATTTTTAACCATAATTGCATCGTTCTTCCTGGGATCTAGTCTAAACCCTCACCGAAGCCAAAAGAACCTCGATGTAGGAAGTAGCTTATAGGTCAAAATGCAAGCCAATACACAAATTAAACACAATTTCATTAAAAAAAATGTGAAGTAAATGATACTATTTTCTACAAGAAATTGAGGTACTCAGACAGAAACCAGGAGATAATTAATGAATAGCTGATTGGCATTCATATCTTCATTTAAAAGAATGCAATTCTCAAAATAGCAACAAAGTAGTTCTATATGCCATTTACATGACTCCTCAATCTTCATTGACCAAAAGTAGCAAAGTTTGTCATGTAAATCAAGATACCTATTCTATAGCATCCATAATAAATTGATAAGTATATAACTAGTAATTGAATAAAATAATTAGGCCAAATAATAGTGACAAAGTGCCAGAGGCAAAGTAATACTTGATATAGAGCAGAGAGAATCAGTTAATCATTTAAAATGCCAGTGACACAGTGCCACAATTGAAAACCAATAAGAGACTTAACTAGTGGAGGACTAAGATTTAATTGGTATGCACCTGTCTTTAACAGCATCTTTAAACAAAAGCAGCAGATTTCATAATAAAATCCAGAAAGTTGAAACCCTAAGAAAGATACTGCTCTGCAGCATGTACTATGCACGCAAATGTTTCATGAACAAGTATATACCATTTGTTCAACCAATACCACCTGAGTGATTTGCTATGCCTATATCCTATTATTGATTATATTCATTCGTTCATTTGTTTTCTGAGAATCTTTCACATACCTTCTAGTGTAACGGAAAAATTATAACCATTAGTCTAATTTATGTAACTCATCAAAAGCCGCAGAAGTACCATTCAAAAGCCACAAAAATAAACAGTTGTTATCAAATCAAGGAAGCCTTTTTAAGTGTTATCAAATTTTCTCCACAATTTAGTGACTGTTTAACGATTTTTCTTGTACAACAGTTGCTTAATCCTTTGTTGATTTTATGTACATTTTTCTGACATAAGTAAAGATCAGTCTCCCTCTAGTTTATTGTTTTTCACTAGTCTGTGAAATTAATGGACCGGATTTTACAGGTGCAAATATGGGCTGTTGACGATGAGGATGGGTTGAGAAGGATTTTTGAGAACTTGGCACTCAGTCAATATCATATTAATTTCTCATCAAGAGGGCTTATTTATATAGAGAAGTTGAACTTGAAGAATTCTTAATCTGGTCATTCAATTGTTTCCAACTAAGCCCCTCATCAAGAAGTAAACCATTCTTTTCTTTTCTTTTTTCCTCACAAGCTTTCGCCTACTAGATCAGGGGAAAGACACTTCCTACTCCAAAAACATATTACATATTCAGCACTTCAAATTACTAAACTGTGGTCTGCACAAACTTAAACCAACAAAAAAACCACTCTCAATCCAGAAGGAAGACTCTCATTAGTTGAAAGGAAGAACAATAGATGGTTAAGTTTGGAAGCAATACGTTGGAAAAAACAAGAAGAAGTCCATGTCTCATTTGCAGGATAATGATGTCCTTTGAACAAAAGCTTCTCTATTCAATCTTAGTCTAGAAATTTTAAGAACTCACGCTGGAAATTAGGACAAAAACCTAAACTTCTTTAAAAATCCAATAGAGATCTCCGTGAGGAAGGGACTGTAATGGCCCTATACATGTTTACTTTCATTTAGATTTTTTATTTAAAATATTTTTTACAATTATATATTTAAAGAAGAAAAGAAAACCACAATAGCATCAGCATAAAGACCTATTCTGATGATTAACATACGAGACCAAGATGGGTGGTTCAGCAAATTCCCTACAGTATGTCCCATAGGCATTCCATAGTAGACAGAAATTCTGATAATGGTGAAAGGTTCACAAGTCATAGCAAAAAAAATGTGCACAAATAAACAATTTCATAACAATGGAAAACTGTAATCAACAGAAATTAGATTTCCAATTTCTTCCAGTGCTAGACAAAACACACTTATCAGTGATCCCTCAGCACTAGACAAAAAAGACTTATCTGTGACCAAAAAAAAAAGGATGAGTTAAATGAGTTCACGAAGTGGATTAATGCAGTCAAGCATTAAGGCACTAAAAGCTTTCAACGAAATCTAATTTCATGACTTCAACATATTTTGAAGTTCTGAATACACATATGCATGCCAACACAAGCAAATCCATTATATTATCTCAACAGAGAAGTAAATGGACAATGCACAAAAAAGATCCTTAAGGAAATAGGAAAAGCTACAAAATCCAGCACTTTCCATTAGAGTGGGTTATGCTGTCTATGCAACATTTTGAGATTGGGGTGGCTGTGGGAGGGGGAGGTTGAGAAACAAAACCGCCATATAAGAGGTCTATGCAGGAAACCAAGAATGTCGTAGGTCATCGCAAATCCAAAAGTACCATATTTCTGACACTATCTAATACTTTGAAACTGGCCGTATGAGATATTTTTAAATGGAATAATTCATGAGATATAAGAAGCAGGAATGGAAAAACCCCACCTCTTTTAGTACATTGGAATCTTCTGGTATAGGCTTCTTATTATATCCTGGTGGTGGAAATGGAAAGCAGCGAGACATTGCAGAAAATTTCTCGATAGGCAAAATAATAACTTTTGAGAAAACAATACACTTCAGCTACTTCCCAAAAGCAGTGTTCCAATAAGGGAACGGACCAGCAACTATACTCCTGTCCATGCACCATGACACCACTACATTCATTTCAGGTGTCAGTATTCCTCCATGATCTCTGCTTTCTCACTCCAGTGTCTTCAATCCCAAATTCAATACCGTGGCTTTAACCTTATTTCTCCAAGTGCATACACACAATCAACAGGCTTATCCCAAAATCAATCAACTTGAAGGTCACAACTAACCAAATATAAGCAAATATTTGACACGTGTTACCACAGATGTAAAACAGCAACGGTTTTAATACACTACACGCAAAGGAGCTATATGAAGTTGAATGTCTGTTTGCTCGAAAAATAGAATAATTTAGGTCCACCGCTACCCGTTACCGTGATTCTCCACTCTTATACGAGCAAAATAGATAGAAGGGCGTAAACTTTATTCAAATACAGAGCTTACAATAACACAGCACTGAGACGAATAATATAGGTCTATTGAATGCTGCCAGTAGACACCCTCAGAGGCAAAAGCTTTTAAAGAAAAAAGATCTATGTTGATCCAAATGGTTTCTTCAGAAATGAAAATTTGCCAATGCAATCTGATCTTCCAAGTAGTCTGTTAGGCCAATACTTATGAAACATCACCTCCACTTTATTACCAAAACCCGATGTCAAAACCAGCCCCCACGGAATCAAACCAAAAGAAAATAGCAAAGACTACCAAAAACCTCAGAACTTAATTTCACCGAAAGACCCTGAAAATTTCCCCGCTTTGCTTTTTCTTTTCAATTTCTTCCACCTCCTACCCAGAATTCTACTTGTATCTACAGTCTTCCTCCATGTCCAGGAGTTGTTTTACCGATTTCCAACACTTCCAAATCCAGCGGCCAATTCTCAAAGTCGAATCTCAAACTGAATTAATCAGAGCTCACTCCCATTACCAAGTGATCGGCGACTTCAAATTGCCCAATAAAGCAACTAAAGAAAACCCAAATTTCCAGCGGCACACCAATTCAAGCCTGCCCGGTGATGATCAAAACCCTAATCTCAGCTGAAAACTTCGGAGCAACCGATCGGATGAATAAGCCCTATAAAATTCCACAAGAAATACTCAGTAACAAGATTAAACATCAAATAAACCTAAGTCCAATTACTATAAAATCCCTTTGGCACAAGATATAAACTTAAGGAATTGACACCCTTTCACCCAAAAAATAATAATAATTCCTTCTTTAACAAAGTCAATTTGTGCTCAACAATGATCAAAATGTCTTTTGAATAACTCAAATTCCAATTAACTTCCTCTTCTCTTACATTTATCACACCATTTCCGTTTCTTCTTTCATCATTTCATGATTATTTACCTTCTAGGAAGTGAAGACTTTTCATATAAAAGAAAACCAATCCAATAACATCAATCCCACACCAGAACTCACTACCCGGATAAGAATCTCACTGTTTCCTCTTCTGGCTTTGCTCACATAAGCATTTCAGTGAAAAATGTAAAGAACAAGAGGGTTAATCTGTGCTGCTTGTTTTTTTTATGGGTTCGGGGATTACACGCAAAATAAAAAGGCAAAAATAGATAGAGGTCGAGAGCCTACACAGAGAGCTGTGTTGGTGGCATGGTGGGCAGGGGTGGAGGGACGCAATGGCGAATTTCCCCACAAAAAAAATGGTGAAAAGAAAAATGCGAGAGTTGATAGGAAATGGGAATTCCACTCTCGCTACAAAGTGCGTTTCACGAACGCAGCTATTCATATGGATAATTGAGTTTTTTTTTTTTTTTTTGGTTTTTTTGGGAAACTAATGTATAATTGAGATTAAATCACCAAAATGTTCTAGAGTTTTTGTAGCTTTTCATGTGTTGGAGTTTTGGTGGGTTTTCTTCTTTATATTTATTTTTAGATAAATGCAATATGAGTTTTAAATTTACATTGTTTCTCATATGTTTAAGTGTCAATATTTTATTTTTTCATAAAAGAAAATAAATATTATTACCTTTACTAAGTAGATATAATGAAATCATTATCATCTTTCTTCTTCTTTTTTAAAAATTTGCAATAAAATTATTAAATATTAAAATATTTGTTGTCCTAATTTTCAATTCTTTAATAAACTTTATCTAAATTTTCAAACACTAAACTCATCCAATTTAAACATCTTCAAACTTTCTTTCTTTTTTTTTCTTTAAACAAATCCCTAAACTTTTTATATTATCTTTCTTATACTAATTAAGTTTTAAATTTTATATGTTATTGTTTTTTACATTATAACCATATTTCTTTAATTTTAAAACAAAAAAAATTAATGTAAATGAATAAGGAAAACAAATTGTCCCTTTTTTAACCCACATGGGATGTTTGACCCATTTGGCTTGAGGCTCATTTTGTCTCGTGTTGGCCTACAACCTAGGGTACGTTGGATTGGGTAATTGATGTACTCATATATTAATTATTTAATGATTATATTCTATTAAAAAATTAGTTAATTGTATTATTTAATAATTATATTTCACATTTTCCTTTTCTATTTATTTGTTTGTAAGTTTTTTAATTCATTTTGGAGATAAAAACAGGAAAAAGACATGTTGGAGAAATAAAAAAGAAAAATTTATGTCAGTTGATGATGTGGTGCAATCAGAAAATGACACGTGATAAAATAGACATTCGTCAGCATTCCCCAAAATGCCGTCTTTTTGGGTTGAAGAAAATAAAAAAAAATCAAAACTTGATAATGTATTTACGTTCTCAATGGAAGATAGCCATGCTAAATGGCACTTCCGGAAGCCGCGACACAACCCAATAAGAACATCACTCGTGGTGTCGCATGGGGAATGATGGCCACTAGTCGAAATTTTCAAGATTTTGGGATGTGAAATTACCATTTTGCCCCTAATTTTTGTATCTATAAATAGCAAGCTTATTTTTATCATTTATACAGCAATTTAGCACCAATCTTCTCCATTTATTTTGTAATTTCTTTCTTTTATTATTATCTTCATATTAATATAGTTTCCAAAATTTTTAGAATAATTTTTCAAGTGTTTTATAATATTTAGAAAAGAAATTATGTCCGAATAATTTCAATATTATAGAGAGTTTTATCTCTTAATTTCTCTTTCCAATATTTATAAATTCCATCTTATATTTATTAAATATGTATTGTGATTAATTTTATTTTGTTAGCAAGGATTATTAATCTTGTATTAATTATTCAAGTAGCATATACTAATTTAATTGAGTTGTAGTTCTTGACTTAATTAAATTAATAACGGAATTATATAATTTAAATTGTATATAATTAAGTTGATTGTTATATACAATTCAATGTTGGTGATGTCTTATTTACTTAATGCAATTTGATTAAACATCCTATACACGCTAGTTGGTACTGGTGTTTAATTAAATTAGAGATTAATTTAATTAATCTGTTTAAATTGATCGGGATTAATCTAATGTGTAAGGATAGAAATTTGTTTTATCGGGATTATAAAACAAATTACTTAATAATGCTTTTATCTATGATTAATCCCATGAAAAATATAACTTGATACTAGTTCCTTACTAACTCTTTTTTATATCATTTGTATTTCAAATTCCTTTTTAATTCTATTTACAAATTCAAAAACCTCAAAAATATTTATTTTAATTATTGTTATTTTCATGTTCTCAAAATATACAAAACTCCCAAAACATTTTCCGATTAATTGTTTTAATTTAAGAGAGGGCCAATCTATGTAGATTCGATCCCTACTTTCCCTATCTACATAGGAATTGTTATGTTTAAATTTGAGAGTTATACGACAGGCTTCGTCAAATTTTGGCGTTGTTTCCAGGGATTTGTTTTAATTTCTTCTATTAAAATTATTAATTTTTTATTTTGTTACAGATTTCATTTCTTTGGTGATATTGAGATACAAATTTCATTCATTTGATGACGCCAGACAATACATTCATTGATGTATGTACTTAAGAAGTGGTAAGATCATAGGGGAAGAACAAGAGAGTAAAACGCTAGCTGAGATAAGAAAACAAGCTACGAATCTTGAAGAAGCTAAAGCAGAAAATCAATCGGATACCCAACTTATTTCTAGCGATATTCTTCCTGGTTATCTTTTCTTAATATGGTTTTGAATCAAAAATTTCTTAAAGAACTCACTACTCTTGACGAAGCTTGTCGTATGACTCTCAAATTTAAACCTAACAATTTCTATGTAGATAGGGAAAATAGAAATAGAATCCACAGAGATTTTTCAACTCTTAAATTAAAATCATTAATCGGAAAAGGTTTTAGGGGGTTTTTGGATTTTTTAATAGAATTAAAAAGGAATTTATAATACAAATGATATAAAAAGGCATTAGCAAGGAACTAGTATCAAGTTATATTTTTCATGGGATTAATCATAGATAAATACATTATTAAGTAATTGGTTTTAGAATCCCAATCAACTAAGACAAATTTCTATCCTTACAAATTAGATTAATCCCGATCAGCTCAGACAGATTAATCTCTAATTTAATTAAACACCACTACCAATCAGCGTGCATATGATACTCAATCAAATTGCATTAACTAAATAAGGCATCACCAACATTAAATTGTATATAACGATCAACTTAATTATATACAATTTAAATTATATAATTCCGTTACTAATTTAATTCAGTCAAGAGTTGCAACTCAATTAAACTAGTACATACTATTTGAATCATTAATACAAGATTAATAATCCTAGCTATATAATCACATTCATTAAATAGATTGTTAATCCAATTTGAAAAACCTAAGAGGGGGTGAATTAGGTTTTTATCCAATTTTTCAACCTAATTCAATAAAACACCTATTTGACAACAAATATCAAATATTTGGTGTACTAGTTGTGTGAGTAAAAATGTGTTCAAAGAAAATGTAGAATGTAGAGCAATGAATACAATGATTTATAGTGGTTCGGTTTATCCAACAAAACCTAATCCACTACCTTGAGTTACCTACTCAAGGATTTTACCAAATTACTTCACTAATAAAAAAAATGAGATTACAAAAAAAAACTCACTCAATTCACCGTAGGATTTTACAAATAATCTCTCAACCAATTAAGGCTCACTCAACCTTTGAATTTTACAACATAACCTTGATTATACAGTAATTTCACCACTCTCCTTAGTGAATCATAACAAAACAATTCAATTCAAGGTTCACCCAAAGGTTTTACAAACAAACCTTGAAAACAAAACAACCTACACAAGGCTCACCCTAACACTTAGGGTTTTATGCTACTTGCAACCTTGATACAATTATATTTAATAATAAGAGATAAATAGTTTGATAGATATCACCTTAACGTGAAGATATATCAATTTGAATCATAAACACCTCATTGAGTAATATGTTCCTCTAGATTACTCAAGAACACCAATGATTTAATAAAGACTCTTCTTGGATGACTTTCACAATGTAAATATTATGAAAGTGTTTCAAAATGATTTCAAGATATTCTATATAGAGTAAGAATTAGATTTTGCTCAAAAAGTCGTAGTCATGAGTTTTTTAAACAATTGGGTATTTATATGTATGCACAACGGTCATAAAAATGGTTGTTTGAATCACACTCAGGAGAAGTATAGTCAACCGCATATCAGACGGGTCGTCCGCACCATCATACGCAAGTGTTTCAAAGAGCTCTGGACATTCTACGAACGATGAGCTGAGTAATCCAATCGACCGCACCATCATCCGCAAGTGTACCAAAGAGCTCTGAACATTCTGTGGACGATGAGCTGAGTAGTCTGGTTAACCGCATGATTGAGATCGATCACACATGCAATCAGGTCGACCGCACATGTATCCAAATCATACAATACAATATTTCAATCAATTCTAAGAGTTTGTGGTATATATTTTATAGAATTTTAAGTATACTCATAGAAGTGGACCTAGAGATATTTAAGTGATATCAAAATATAATACTAAACCTCTAGATCTCATCTAATTCACAAAGTGCTTATCTTCAACTCTTGATAACTTACGATCTTTCCTAAAGACTTGAAACTTCGATCTTGCATGGATTAGATATTTGAATCCTAAAAGACTAACACTTATACACATAAAACATTAGTCCACATCAATGTTTGTCATTAATCAAAATTAAGACATTAAAATCTTTAGGGCTTTCACAATTAATTCACACAATTATATTGGTTGAAACAAGAATTATATAAATACTCAATTTATATATAAGTATATTATATAAATACACAAATATATATATATATATATATATATAAAAGAAATATTGGATTTATATTAACTAAACAAATTAGGCGATTCAACCGGCTATTTAAATAAATTAAACTAAAAGTATAGAGGCTCGACTTTCCATAAAAAAGAATTAAAGATATAGAAAAAAATTAAACTAGTTAGGAGGTTTGGCCTTCATAATAAAGAAAATAAAAGACATAAAAGTAAATTAAACTAATTAGGTGGCTCGACCATTCATTTGCGATATTTAAATTGCATAAAGAAAAATAAATAAAGATTAGGCAGGTAAACCGACCATAAGTCCAGTTAAATAAATCCAAATAGAAATTAAGTACCAAGAAAATTATCTCATAATCTCATTTATTAATAACTTAACACATATTCTTGCTAACAAAAGGAAATTACTCATAATACATATTTAATAAATATAAGATGAAATTTATAAACATTGGAAAGAAAATTTGAAAGATAAACTACCCGAAAATATTGAAATTATTTAGACATAATTTCTTTACTAAATATTACAAAAAGCCTTGAAATATTATTCTAAAACTTATGGAAAATATACTAAGATGAAGACAATAATTAAATAAATAAATTCTAAAAGAAATGAAGAAGATCGGAGCTAAATTGGTGTTGAAATGAAAACAATAAACTTCCTATTTATAGGCACAAAACCATGGGCAAAATGGTCATTTCGCACTCGAAAGTCTTGAAAATTCAGTTGGTGGCCTAATTTCCCCAAACTTCACCACGTGTCACGTCATCATTGGTCCACATTGCGGCTTCTAGAAGCGCCGCTTGTCATATTCTGATTGCGTCACGTGTCATTTTCTTATGACATTGATTTTTTTTTTAATACTTCTCCAACATTTCTTCTTCTTCTTCTTTTTATCTCCAATATGATCTAAAATACACTAAAAAATTACAAACAAAGAAATAGAAGGAAAACGTGAAATATATCCATTAAATAACATAATTAATCGATTTTTAAACAAAATATAGTCATTAAATAACATAAAAATCAGTTAATTTATGAGTGCATTAAATTCCCCCACACTATCCCTTTGCTTGCCCTCAAGCAAAATATACAAGTATAAATAGTTTAAACAAGAATAATAAGGTAACAAAGTGTTATATTAATTTCAATACAATTTTCACAATTAACCCCTTTTTATTTGAAAAACAATTGTGCTCGTGTGCTTGAATATTATTTACAATTTTAACATTAATATTCAAAGTTAACAAAAAGTGATTGTGAAAAACATAAAACCCTTAATAAAAATTTTATTTTTTTAAAACATGCTATTAATATAATGAAAGGATAATAACAAAGTCACTATGTAAATAAAAATACATTCTTAGTTTCTCAACACAACTTATAAACTTGGAAACTCACATACTCTCCACTAATGATGAAAATTTTGGTTGATCTAGGTCAAATAGAACTTTTAAGCTTGTAATGTTAAGCTCGGGATTTGACTACAAATAAATGATAGAATATACAAAATATTTAAAGAGTTTAAATTTAGAATGAATCACACATTTTGAAGAAAACCTTAGCCATCATATCTTTTCATTTTTTTTTCACATTTCTATTTTCTTTCTCTTTTGTTTTTTAAGAAATCATATCTATGAGCTTTTTACCTTTCAGTTTTTGAAAATATTTAGTAATTCTTTATCAGCAGTGTTCATAATATCTCAATACGGATTAACACATGTTAATACATTCTTAATAAAATATATGGATAGAAAAGTAATGAACGATGTTATTTATCAAAGAAATTAAATGGTAATGAAGCCATTCATACATGTTAGCTCAAAATATGATTGAGGGATATATATTGAAAGCCCTAAAGCTTTTAATGTCTTAATTTTGATTAATGACAAACATTGATGAGGAATAATGTCTTGTTTGTACAAGTGGTAGAGTTTTTGGATTCATGATTTAATCCATGCAAGGACAAGATTTCAAGTCTTCAAGGAAGTATACAAGTCAAGACTATCAAGTTTTGAAGACAAGCTTTTATTGGATTAGATAGGAACTAGACGTATAGTTTTAGAGTTTAATATATTTTGATATCTCTAGTTTTACCTCTAATTGAGTAATGATTTTCTAAAGGTTGCTCTATGAACTTAAAACGTTGTTTCAAAATGTTTTTGAAAAACCTAAGAGAGGGGGTGACTTAGGTTTTAACCGATTTTTCCTCTTTTTAACTTTAAATCAAACAGTGCTTTCAAATATAACAAATAACAAACACTTGGTGCTCAAACATTGTGTGAATTAATGAGTTCAAGAAATAGGCAAAGGACACAAATATTTATAGTGGTTCGGTTTATCCAACAAAACCTAATCCACTACCTTGAGCTATCTACTCAAGGATTTCACAAAACCTTTCACTAATTTAGTATAAGAGATTACAATAGAGGCTCACCCGATTCCCTTAGGGTTTTACAATACAAACCTCTTACCCAATCAAGGTTCACTCAACACTATGAGTTTTACAATATAACCTTGATTACACACCTATCTCTAATACAATAATTAATGAAATAGATACTCTTAATACAATCACAATTTTCTATGATTCAAGGTTCACTCTAACCCTTAAGAGTTTTAAGCTCAATGCAACCTTGAACAAAACAAACAAGATATGAAAAAGAAGAGTTTGATATAGATATCACCTTAATGTGAAGATATATCAATATAAAGCATAAATACCTCTTTGAGTAATATTTTCCTCTAAGTTGCTCAAAAACCCCAATGATTTAGTATCAATCCCACTTTGATGAATTTCACAATGTGAATGTTATGTTTTGGATTGAAAATGATCTCAAGTTGTTCTATGAAGTGTAAGAATCAGATTTATCCTCAAAAGGTCGTGCATCTAAGTTTTTTAAACAATTGGGTATTTATATGTATGCACCAACGGTCATAAAAATGGCTGTTTGAATTCCACTCAGGAGAAGTGCGATCGATCGCATATCAGAAAGGTTGTCCGTACCATCATCCGCAAGTGTTCCAGAGAACTCTGGACATACTGCAGACGATGAGCTGAGAAGTCCGGTCGACCGCACCATCATCCGCAAGTGTTCCAAAGAGCTTTGGACATTCAGTGGGCGATACTCTGAGGGGTCTGGTCGACCACATGATCTGTGGTCGACCACAATTCAGTTAGGTCGACCGCATATGCATTGAAACTATGCAAAACAAGATTCCAAACAAATCTAAGAGTTTGTGGAATACATTTTATGAATTTTAAAGTATGTGCATGTAAAAATCATTCCAAATACCCAACTCATGTTTTTATCTAAATGAAATGCATTTTGAAAGACATTTCACTTTTATTGAGCAACCTATAGAACTTATTACTCATAGAGGTAGACCTAGAGATACCTAAAGATAAATATAGAAATAACACTACACCTCTAGATCCTATCTAATCCAAAAACTGCTTATCTTCAACGCTTGACACCAAACGGTCTTTCCTGAAGACTTGAAACTTCGATCTTGCATGGATTAGATACATGAATCCTAAAAGACCAACACTTATACAATTAAGCCATTAGTCCTAATCAATGTTTGTCATTTAATCAAAATTAAGATATTAAAAGCTACAGAGCTTTCAGTTTTTAATATGTTAAAATATGTTTTGGTATTTCGAAAACCATGCATTGTGATTTCAAAACTTAAATGGTTCATAAACTCTTGTTGGATTGATAGCATAACTTATATGGTTGATTGAAATCATCATTTGTGTGTTAGAGTATTGTTGATACACAAATGAACATGTTTCAGTCGACCTAAAGTGGTTCAAAAGTTAGAGTATCGTTTGTTTGTGTGTTAGAGTATCGTCCACAAGTTAGTTTGTCTTGTGAATGCATGTGCTGTCAAAATTTGTTCATCTGTCAACTTGTGGACGATCGTGCGGTCGACCACAGTGAAGTGAGGTCGACTGCAAGATGAAAATCATCATCCGAAAGTTGTCCAGTGAGCTCGCGGATGATGTTGCAAACGATGCACCGATTGACCGTAAATTGCTAGTGGGTTTCCAACAACTTTATTTTTTACTGTTAGGAACAAACCTATAAATACCAAAACCTTTGAAAGTCTTTCGAAGAACAATTTTTGAGCAAAAACATTGTATATCTTGATCTTATAACATCTTAGAAACATTCCAAAACCTTTTCTAAACATCAATCTTGTTAAAATCATTCAAGAAGGGTTTTTACATTCAAAGGCGAATTTTGTGCAATCTTGGCAAGCCATTACTCAAAGAGGTGATTGTGATTCAAATTGATATATCTTCACATTAAGGTGATATCTATCAAACTCTTTATATCTTATTATTAAATGTAATTGTATCAAGGTTGCAAGTAGCATAAATAAGTGTTAGGATGAGCCTTGTGTAGGCTGTTTTGTTTTCAAGGTTTGTTTATCAAGGCTCACTCAACCCTTGAGTTTTACAACACAACCTTAATAATACAATAATCCCAACCTTGAATTGAATTATATTATTAGGATTCACTAAGGAGAGTGGTGATATTATTGTATTATTAAAGTTGTGTTGTAAAACTCAAGGGTTGAGTGAGCCTTGATTGGTTGAGAGGTTATTTGTAAAACCCTAAGGTGAATTGGGTGAGCCCCTTTTGTAATCACATTTATTTGATTAGTGAAGGGATTTGGTAAATCTTTGAGTAGGCAACTCAATGTACTAGATTAGGTTTTGTTAGATAAACCGAACCACTATAAATCATTGTGTTCATTGTTCTAATTTTTTCATTTTATTTGAACACATTATTTCTCACACAACTAACACACCAAGTGTTTGATATTTGTTGTCAAAGAGGTGTTTTATTGAATTAGGTTGAAAAATTGGGTAAAAACCAAATTCACCCCCTATTAGGTTTTTCATATATAAATATGGTTCGTTCATAAATGCTCAAACTATCAAAGATGGCCTTATGTCATCCCCAAATCAACCAAGATCTTATTTAAATTTTGTCTCAAGCATGTGGAAGAACAAGTTATAGTGTGTAGAGAGTGACCTTAAATGTACTAAAACACATAGTAAACTTACATTATCATCAAATCACAATACTAATGTTTTTAACTTTGGGTTTCATAACATAAAAGATTTAGTCACATTAGTTAAATAAGAATATTTTTGTCAAATTCTTAAGATATTCAATTGATTTATTAAAAAAAAAAATTACAGAAAGGGGTAAAATTATAAAAGGATTGAAAACTTTAACACAAAATTACCTAACATCTTAAAAAGTTATAATACTTGCATGATTTATTCAACAAAATAATAAATTATTAAAAACAATGTTTTTAAAGGTGCGGATCAAGAATCAAATGAGTTTAATCATTTGACTCTTTACTCAAACCACCCCCACACTTGAGAATTGCATTGTCCTCAATGTAAAAATACACAAAGTTTTAAAAACAACATTATTTCACAACTTTTAATAAAAAGAAAATAACACACATTTATTTTAAAAGAAAAACTTACAAGTTTAACTCTAAATCCACTGAATCTCTATTTCGCTTGTTACTGAAAATTGATCAGTTAATTGGAGGTACTTCTGGATCTGTCTCTGGTACAAAAGTTACTAATTCATCCAATAGCTCCTTGGGCGTGGGTGCAGATACAATTATTCTTCGTGCTACTGGAGGTAGAAGCTTTTGTGTAACAATTATGTCAAGAAATGCTAACAAACCATCAAAATAGTGGTCAACATTTAAAAGACCAATTGGTTTAGTGTGCAATTTTATGTTAAACCAGAATGTTAAATTGAACAAAAATTCTAATACATCATATCCTCCTGGTATGACTATGATATCTTCTTCATTTGTTTTTCGCTTTTCTATTTTCTTTCTTTTTTTCCTTTTGTTTGAAGAGATCATATCTATGAGCTTTTTACCTTTCGATTTTTGACAATATCTCGTAATCCTTTATCAGCAGTGTTCATAACTTTTTCAATACAGATTAACACATGTTAATTATATTCTCAATAAATTATCTGGATAGAAAAGTAATAAACGAGGTTATTTATCAAAGAAATTAAACGGTAATGAAACCATTTATACATGTTGGCTCAAAATAGGATCGAGGGATATGTATAAGTATGGTTTGTTCAGAAATGCTGAAACTATCAAAGAAGGTCTTATGCCATCCCCAAATCAACTAAGATCTTATTTAAATTTCGTTTTAAGCATGTGAAAAAATAAGTTCTAGTGTATAGAGAGTAACATTAAATGTACTAAAACACATAGTAAACTTACATTATCATCAAATCACAATACTAATGTTTTTAACTATGGGTTTTATAACATAAAAGATTTAGCCACATTAGTTAAATAAGAATACTTTTGTCAAATTATTCAGATATTAAATTGATTTATTCAAATTTTTTTTACAGAAACGGGTATAATTATGAAAACATTGAAATATTTAACACAAAATATTCTAACATCTTAAAAAGTTAGAATACATGCATGATTTATTTAACAAAATAACTAGGTATTAAAAAGAATATTTTTAAAGGTATGAGTCAAGAATCAAATGAGATTAATCATTTGACTCTTTACTCAAACCAACCTCCACACTTGGAATTACATTGTCCTCAATATAAAAACAAACAAAGTTTAAAAAACAATAACATTATTCTACAACTTTTAATAAAAAGAAAATAACACACATTTATTTAAAAAGAAAAACTTACAACTTTAACTATAAATCTACTAAATCTCTCTTTCGTTTGTTACCGGAAATAGACTAGTTAATTGGAGGTACTTCTGCATCTGTCTCTAGTACAAAAGTTATTAATTCATCAAATAGCTCATTCGTCGTGGGTTCAGATACAATTATTTTTCGTGTTATTGGAGATAGAAGCTTATGTGTAACAACTATGTTAATAAATGCTAACAAACCATCAAAGTAGATATCAACATTTAATAGACCAATTGGTTTAGTGCGCAATTTCATGTTAAACCAGAATGTTAAATTAAACAAACATTCTAATACATTATATCCTCTTGGTATGACTATGAAAGTATCACAGTTATGCAACACGAGTGTCATGCGTTCATAAAATGATTTTGTTTGTACCTCATGTCCAATTGTTTTGCTATATAGTTGTTTCAGAGGAATGAGAATGACACTTACCGTGAGAACTTTGTTTGGCTTATTTGTTTCAATCTGAACAAGTGTTTGGTATGACTAGTGTGCTCGAGTAACCTTTCCAATTAATCCAGCATTTCCTCCTCCCTATACTAGACCGTTCTTTCGATGAGCTAGTATTCTTCCCAATTGGATAGCAACAGTTAGATGTGAGATAGTAGCATCCACGGTCGTTCCTCCAAACACAACGCCCCTGTTTAACGTCTTAAACTCGACGAGCACATATTTCAATTTATTTATGGTGGTGGGTCTTCAAAAGCAATGTAATCGATAATTTATCCGATAAATCCTTCATGAAAAGGTTTCAGGAGATGACCGTTCTCTTTAAAAATTTTGCTCATTGGAAGACTTTTTACCTCCACTGACCCATGATTAAAGATATTAATGATAACAAATGGGTCAATCCACATTAACTTTAGCTTTCCTGGAAACAATCTTAGATGAGAATTATAAAGTAGAACCTTATCACCAATATTAAAATGTTTCCTTGAAAGATTTTTGTCATGGTAATATTTCTCTTTTCTTTTGCAATCCATGAATTAACATAGGCATCATTTCTAATCTCTCTCTATTTCTTGAATATGCAGTTTTCGATTAGATTGTGCATCATTAAGATTAAGATGACATTGTTTGATGGCCCAAAATGCCTTATGTTCTAATTGTACAAGTAGATGACAGGCTTTACCATAAACCAACATAAACGATGACATTCCAATAGGGGTTTTGAATGCAGTTTTATATGCCCAAAGAGCATCTCCCAATCGAAGGCTTCAGTCTTTCCTATTATGATTGACTACTTTAGCTAGAATAGACTTAATTTCCCTATTAGAGATTTCAGCAAGTCTGCTTGAGGATGATAAGTGATGTACTCATAAATTAACTGCTTTTTATATTATTTAATGACTATATTTTGTTTAAAAATCAGTTAATTATGTTATTTGATGGATATATTTCATGTTTCTCTTATATTTATTTGTTTGTAAGTTTTTCAATGTATTTTAGTTCATTATGAAGATAAAAAGAATAAGAAGAAATGTTGGAGAAGTTTAAAAAAAAAATTCATGTCATCCGATGACGTGTCACAATAAGAAGATTACATGTGGCACAATCAGAAGATGACAAGTGGTGCTTTTAAAAGTCGTAATGTGGACCAATGAGGATGCGACATGTGGTGAAGTTTAGGGAAATTAGGCCACCAACTAAATTTTCAAGACTTCAGGGTGCGAAATGACCATTTTGCCCCTGATTTTTGTGTCTATAAATAGGAAGTTTATTTTTATGATTTCACCACCAATTTAGCTCTAATCTTCTCCATTTCTTTTGCAATTTCTTTCTTTTATTATTGTCTTCATCTTAGTATATTTTCCAGAATTTTTTAAAAAATATTTAAAGCCTTTTTGTAATATTTAGTAAATAAATTTTGTTCGGATAATTTCAATATTTCTGGGAAATTTATTTTTCAAATTTTCTTTCTAATGTTTATAAATTTCATCTTATATTTATTAAATATGTATTGTGAGTAATTTCTTTTTGTAAGTAAGGATATGTGTTAAGTTATTAATAAATGAGATTATGAGATAATTTTTTTTGTACTTAATTTCTGTTTGGATTTATTTAATTGAACTTATGGTCGATTTACTCGCCTAGTCTTTATTTATTTTGCTTTATGCACTTTAAATATCGCAAATGGATGATCGAGCCACATAATTAGTTTAATTTACTTTTATGTCTTTTATTTTCTTTATTATGGAAGACCGAATCTCCTAACTAGTTTAATTTATTTTTATGTCTTTAATTCCTTTTTATGGAAGACCGAATCTCCATAGTTTTAGTTTAATTGATTTAAATGGCCGGTTGAACCACCTAATTTGTTTAGTTAATATAAATCAAATCTTTCTTTCTATATATATATATATGTGTGTGTGTGTGTGTGTGTGTGTATTTATTTAATATACTTATATATATATATATATTAATTGAGTATTTATATAATTCCCGTTTTAACCAATATAATTGTGTGAATTAATTGAATTGACAATCTAGTTAATGAATGTGATTGTATAGCTAGGATTATTAATCTTGTATTAATTATTCAAGTAGCATCTATTAGTTTAATTGAGTTGCAGTTCTTTGGTTAATTAAATTAGTAGGGGAATTATATAATTTAAGTTGTATATAATTAAACTGATTGTTATATACAATTTAATGTTGGTGATACCTTATTTGTTTAATGCAATTTGATTGAACATCCTATACACGCTGGTTGGTAGTGGTGTTTAATTAAATTAGAGATTAATCTGTCTGAGCTGATCGGGATTAATCTAATTTGTAAGGATATGAATCTGTTTGAGCTGATCGGGATTCTAAAACCAACTACTTAATAATGTATTTATCTATGATTAATCCTATGAAAAAATAACTTGATACTAGTTCCTTACTAATGCCTTTTTATATCATTTATATTCTAAATTCATTTTTAATTCTATTAACAAATCCAAAAACCATAAAAAAATTTATTGTTGTTATTTTCTTGTTCTCAAAATACCAAAACCCCCAAAAATGATTTTAATTTCTTGTTCTCAATTTCTTGTTATTTTCCTTACTAATCCAATTAATGATTTTAATTTAAGAGTTGAAAAATCTCTGTGGATTCGATTCCTACTTTCTCTATCTACATAGGAATTGTTAGGTTTAAATTTGAGAGGCTTCATCAAATTTTGGTACTGTTGCCGGGGATTTGTTTTAATTTTTTCTATTAAAATTGTTAATCTTTTTATTTTGTTACAGATTTCATTCATTTGGTGACGTCAGACAACAAGTTTATTGTTGTATGCACTTAAGAAATGGTAAGATTACCGAGGAAGGACAAGGGAGTAAAACACCAGTTGAAATCAGGGAACAAACTATGAATCTTGCGTAAAAGAACTCACTGCTCCTATTCTTGATGAAAAACTTTTATGCATAATTTTTCCACAAGTTTATGCTAATTTTAAAATGCATACTGGTTTTATACAATTCTTGCCAACTTTTAATGGATTACCTGGAGAAGATTTGCTTAGGCACATTAAAGAATTTCATGTTATTTGCACTAATTTGAAATAAGAAGGTACAAGAGATAAATTGATTAAACTGTGCTCTTTTCCTTTTAACTTAAAAAATAGTGTAAAAGATTGGTTATATGATTTGTATTCGAGATCTATTCAAGATTAGATTGGAATGTAAAGAGTTTTTCTAGCTAAATATTATTCTGCATCTAGAACTACAATAGTCCAAAACGATATAAGTGGCATCAGACAACAAACTGGTGAAACATTGTATGAATATTGAGAAAGATTTAAAAGATTATGTGCTAGTTGTCCTCATCATCAAATACCTGAACAATTATTAATTCAATATTTTTATGAGGGTTTGATTTCTTATGACAAGATGACAATTGATGCCGCTAGTGGTTGTGCTCTTTCAGATAAAACCCCACAAGCTGCACGTGAATTAATAGCTAACATGGCTGTTTTCACAATCTTTTAATACTAGGAATGATATCGTAAGAAAGGTAAATGAAGTAGATCCATCATCATCATCATCTACACAAATTGAGCAAAGATTAGATCATCTTACCAATTTAGTTGGTCAATTAGTTGGGAAAAGAATCAATGCACCTGTAAAAGTCTGTGGAATTTGTTTTGGCAATGGTCACCCTATAGATTCTTGTCCTACACTATTTCAAGAGGAACAAGCTAATGCCATGAGTAATTTTTAGAACCAACCTTAGAGAAGACACAATCCATTCTCTAACACATACAATGAAGGGTGGACATACCATCCTAACTTTAGATATAGTAACCAAGGGGTTAGGCCACCAATGAACCCACCAGGTTTTGTTCCTAATCAACACAAAAATCCTCCTCAATCTCCTCAGAACCAACAACAGAATATGTCTTTAGAAGATATGGTGAAATCTTTAACTTCAAATTCTATATCTTTTCAGAGAGATACCATGTCCTTCTAAAAGAATATATACCATGTAAATATATTTGATTTGAGCTACACTTAAATGATGCGATCCATTATGAACTCAAACAAGCTGTCAATGATTTATCTGCATGTCATGTTAATAATTCAAAAATTGCATTACCTAGCTCACATGATAAAATTTTACCATATGTTGTTTGCCCCCCATCACTTGAGCTTAAAACTTTATCTTCTCATTTGAAATATGCATATTTGAGTGAAGGAAATGCTTTACCTGTTATTATTGCTAACAATCTCTCATCTTCCCAAGACGAGATGTTAGTTTCTGTGCTTAGGGACAACAAAACTGCCATCGGCTGGACTATAGCCGACATTAAATGTATTAGCCCATCAACATGAATGCACCGTATATTGTTAGAAGATGGAGCTAAACCAACCATAAAGTTACAAATGAGACTAAATCCTCCTATGATAGAAGTAGTAAAAGCTAAAATTCTAAAACTTGTTGATGCTGATGTCATCTACCCAATCACATATTCATATTGGGTAAGTCTTGTACATGTTGTTCCAAAGAAAAGTGGAATAATTTTTGTGGAGAACTTTGAAGGTGAGAAAGTTCCTACTATAGTGCAAAATGGTTGGAGAGTTTGCATAGACTATAGGAAACTTAAGGAATCGACTAGGAAAGACCATTTTCCCCTTCCTTTCATGGATCAAATGTTAGAACGTCTATTTGGTTGTTCTCATTATTGTTTCATTGATGGTTATTCTGGTTATTTTTAGATTGCTATTGCCCCAGAAGACTAAGGTAAGACTACTTTTACATGCTCATTCGGTACTTATGCTTATAGAAGAATGCCTTTTGGTTTATGCAATGCACCTGATACCTTTCAAAGATGCATGATGTCCTTATTTTCTGATTTTGTCACAAATATCATTGAAATTTTCATGGATGATTTTACTATCTATGGAAATTAATTTGATTCATGTTTAAAAATTTTGGAACTTGTGCTTAAACGGTGTGTTGAAACTAACCTTGTTCTCAATTATGAAATGTATCATTTTATGGTAGAACAAATTATTGCTTTAGGGCACGTAGTTTCACCTAAAAGGTTGGCTGTTGACAAAGCCAAGTTGATACGATTAAATCTATTCCTTATCCTTCAACAGTAAGAGAGGTAAGATCCTTCTTAGGCTATGTTGGATTCTATAAAATGTTTATTAAGGATTTTTCTAAAATTGTTGAACCTTTATGCAAACTATTACGAAAAGAACATAAATTCAATTTTGATGAAGGTTGTAAACATGCATTTAAACTGTTGAAAGAGAAATTGATTTCATCACCTATCATTAAACCCCCTAATTGAAATTTTCCGGTAATGTGTGATGCTAGTGACGAAGCAGTTGGAGCTGTTCTAGGTCAAAAAATAGATAAAGTTCCTCATGTGATATATTATGTATCTAAATTACTTGATGATGCCCAATGCAATTATACCACAACTGAGAAGGAACTCTACTATGTTATTTTTGCTTTAGAAAAATTTAGATATTATCTATTGGGAACAAAAGTGATTGTTTATTCAGATCATGCAGCTGTAAAGTACCCGTTAAAGAAGAAGGAGTCTAAACCAAGACTACTAAGATGAATTCTCTTACTCCAGGAATTTGACCTTGAAATCCAAGATAAGAAGGGAGCAGAGAATCTGGTTGCTGATCATTTGAGTCGACTGACATATGATGGGGAAGTATCTCCTATCTCTGATTTATTTCTTGATGAGCATCTTTATGCATTGCATGGAATTATACCTTGGTATGCTGATATGATTAATTATATTGTTACCAAAGTATTTCCAAATAATCAATCTAAGGCTCATAAGGATAAAATTAGAAATAACTCAAAACACTACCTTTGGAATGATCCCTACCTTTTCAAAAGCTGCGCAGACAATGTCATACGGAATGTGTTCCCAATAATGAAATTCAATCAATATTGAATTTTTGTCATACTTTTGAATGTGAAGGTCATTTTGGACCAAAACGAACTGCTAGAAAAATTCTTGAAAGTGGATTTTATTGGCTTACTGTTAACAAAGATTCATATTACTTTGTTAAATCTTGCAATGAATGTCAAAGAGTTGGTAATATATCCAAGAGAGATGAAATGTCTTTGAAAACTATCTTAGTTTGTGAACTTTTTGATGTATGGTGCATTGATTTCATGGGACCTTTTCATTCGTCTTTTGGAAATACTTACATCTTACTTGCAGTGGATTATGTATCCAAATGGATTGAAGCTAAGACCACTTGAGTGAATGATTCTAAAGCAGTTGTGACATTTATCCATAATAATATTAGGGATGACAATGAAATGGGGATTAACGGGGATTCGCTTCAATTCGCCCCATTGAAGTCGGGGATTCCCCGAATTTAATGGGGCCGGGTTTTAAAAAGCGGGGATTAGCGGGGACGGGGACGGGGGCGGGGATTGATTTTTCCCCGTTGAAGCCCCGCGGGGATTCGCCCCGCAAATCCCCGACTTCGGCTTCAGTTCTATTTTTAATAAAAATACTATTTTATCTCTAATTTTTTTAAAGAAAACCATCTTATCCATTTGTTTACTTAAAAAATTAAATAAAATGAGTTTATATTATTGACTAAATAATTATTATTCATATTATTAACTATATTAATATAATATTATTTATGTAATTATATGTGAACATTTTTTTTAAAATGTAACTATAATTTATATTATTAAATATATTGATTTAAATAATTTTATATTATTAACTATATACTTAACTAATTATGAATTTATATTATTAAATTTTGTAGATTACAATGAGATTATATTATTGACGAAGTATTTATTGATATCATGAGTCAAATGGGGTGAAAGCGGGGTCAAAGCGAAGTCAAAGCGGAGTCAAATGAGAGCGGGGATGGGGCGAAGGCGGATGATGTAAAGCGGGGGCGGGGCGGGGACGGGGCCACTTTCCAAATTTTTGAAGGCGGGGCGGGGACGGGGATTAGTATTTAAAGTTGGGGCGGGGCCGGAGTCTCCAACCTCCGGCCCCGATTCGCCCCATTGCCATCCCTAAATAATATATTCCATAGATTTGGAATACCAAATGCCATCATCAGTGACAGAGGTATGCATTTTTGCAACAAGGTCAAATTCCTGGAGTAAGAGAATTCATTTAATTAAGCCAAGAGCTGCAACTCAATTAATTAGTAGATGCTACTTGAATAATTAATACAAGATTAATAATCTTAGCTATATAATCACATTCATTAACTAGATTGTCAATCCTATTAATTTACATAATTATATTGATTAAAATGAAAATTATATAAATGCTCAATTAATATATATATATATATATATATATATATATAAAGAAAGATTGGATTTGTATTAACTAAACAAATTGAGTGGTTTAACCATCCATTTAAATAAATTAAACTAAAAGTATGGAGGCTCGACTTCCATAAAATAAATTAAACTAGTTAGGAGGCTCAGCCTTTCATAATACAGAAAATAAAAGATATAAAAGTAAATTAAACTAATAGATGGCTCGGCCATCCATTTGCGATATTTAAAGTGCATAAAACAAAGTAAATAAATATTAGGCGGGTCAACCGACCATAAGTCCAGTTAAATAAATCCAAATAGAAATTAAGTAGAAAGAAAATTATCTCATAATCCCATTTATTAATAACTTAACACATATCCTTGCTAACAAAAGGAAATTACTCACAATACATATTTAATAAATATAAGATGAAATTTATAAACATTAGAAAGAAAATTTGAAAGATAAACTCCCCCAAAATATTGAAATTATTCAGACATAATTTCTTTACTAAATATTATAAAAAATTATTCTAAAAGATCTAGAAAATATACTAAGATGAAAACAATAATAAAAGAAAGAAATTGCAATAGAAATGGAGAAGATTAGAGTTAAATTGGTGTTCAATTCATAAAAATAATATTTCTATTTATAGCCACAAAAATCAAGGGCAAAATGGTCATTTTACACCCCAGAGTCTTGAAAATTTAGTTGGTGGTCTAATTTCCCCAACTTTGCCACATGTCGCATCCTCATTGATCCACATTGCGACTTCTAAAAGCGTCATTTGTAATATGCTGATTGCACCACTTGCCATCTTCTAATTGCGTCACGTGTCATCTTCTTATTGCGCCACGTCATAGGAATATACAAAATATATCAAGAGTTTAAATTGAAAATGAATTACCACCTCTTGACGAAAACCTTACCGATGATATCTCTTCATTTTTTTTCTTTGCTTTTATATTTTCTTTCTCCTTTTTTTGTTTTTTTTAAAAGATCATATCTATGAGCTTTTTACCTTTCGATTTTTGACAATATCTCATAATCCTTTATCAACAATGTTCATAACTTTTCGATACAGATTAACACATGTTTAATACATTGTCAATAAAATATCTGGATAGAAAAGTAATAAACGAGGCTATTTATCAAAGAAATTAAATCGTAATGAAACCATTTATACATGTTGGCTCAAAATACGATCGAGGGATATGTATAAGTATGGTTTGTTCAAAAATGCTTAAACTATCAAAGAAGGCCTTATGTCATCCTCAAATCAACCAAGATCTTATTTAAATTTCGTCTCAAGCATGTGAAAGAACCAGTTCTAGTGTGTAGAGAGTGACCTTAAATGTACTAAAACACATAGTAAACTTACATTATCATCAAATCACAATACTAATGTTTTTAACTCTGGGTTTCATAACATAAAATATTTAGCCACATGAGTTAAATAAGAATATTTTTGTCAAATTGTTAAGATATTCAATTGATTTACGAAATTTTTTTTATAGAAAGGGGTACAATTATAAAAGGATTGAAAAATTTAACACAAAATTACCTAGCATCTTAAAAAGTTATAATACATGCATGATTTATTCAACAAAATAACAAGTTATTAAAAATAATGTTTTTAAATGTGTGGATCAAGTATCAAATGAGATTAATCATTTGACTCTTTACTCAAACCACCCCCACACATGAGAATTACATTGTCGTCAATGTAAAAAATACACAGAGTTTTAAAAACAACATTATTCCATGACTTTTAATAAAAAGAAAATAACACACATTTATTTAAAAAGAAAAACTTACAAGTTTAACTCTAAATCCACTGAATCTCTTTTTCGCTTATTACCGAAAATTGACCAGTTAATTGAAGGTACTTCTGGATCTGTCTCTGATACAAAAGTTACTAATTCATCCAATAGCTCGTTCATCGTGGGTGTAGATACAATTATTCTTCGTGCTACTGGAGATAGAAGCTTATGTGTAACAACTATGTCAATAAATGCTAACAAACCATCAAAGTAGTGATCAACATTTAGAAGACCAATTGGTTTAGTTTGCAATTTCATGTTAAACTAGAATGTTAAATTGAACAAGCATTCTAATACCTCATATCCTCCTTGTATGACTATGAAAGCATCACAGTTATGTAACATGAGTGTCATGCGTTCTTAAAATGATTTTGTTTGTACCTCATATCCAATTGTTTTGCCATATGTTTGTTTCAGATGAGTGGGAATTAGACCTACCGCAAGAACTTTATTTGGCTGATTTGTTTCAATCTGAACAAGTGTTTTGTATGACTGGTGTGCTCAAGCAACCTCTCATATTAATCCAGCATTTCCTCCTCCGTATACCAAACCAATCTTTCGATGAGCTAGTACTCTTCCTAATTGGATAACAACAGTTAGATGCGAAACAGTTGCACCCACGATCGTTCCTCCAAACACTGCGATGTTTGTTAGACTTCTGATTAATGGACTTTCTATAGTAACGACTTCAAAAGTGATTCTGTTACACACTAAAAAGAAAACAAACAAATAAAAAAAATCAAGGAAGAAACAAATAAAAACAAGTAGTTGTGATTGTGGCTCACATCTTCCTTTGGTTTTACGTCTAGTAACGGTTTCAAACACCTTCTATGAGTCGAGGGTATCATTACAAGAAATTGATTATTTTGTAACGGTCGATTCCCTTACAATGTCGTTGCAAAACCTGTATTTGCAATGATTTTGCAAGGGATGTGGTATCGTTGCAAACAAATGTTTGCAACGGATTTAGATAGTCGTTGCAATTTGCAAGGGAATAATTTGTTGCGAATCCATCACAACCTAGATACAAAACTTAATTGTTTTATAAAATTAATATAAATCTGTTACAAATCTCTTGCAAGGATTTTTGTGAAATAAATAAAAATACTAAATTAAATTAAAATCCGTTGCAAAATTGCAATGAATTTGCATTGAACATTTATTTAATAAAAAACTGTCGTTGCTAATCCGTTGCTACACTTGCAACGAAAGCCTTTAGGTTAATATATCGATTGCAAAATTGCAACAAATTTTTTTTTTTTTAAAAATTTACATTGCAAAATCATTGGAATTTTGCAACAGATTTGCAATGAGAAACATTTTTTGTCATATTTTTGCAAAATATCAAATTTTTTGTAACTAATTAATGGAGATCAAGGTGCTGACCAATCTGAAGTTCGCAAGCAAGTTGATAATTTCAAATATTATGTAGATCCTCTACATAGAATTGGTGGTCCAATGACTAGGGCAAGGACAAAGAGGATGAAATAAGCTTTACAAGGTTTGATAATGGATGTTCAATATAAAGAAGCTGCAAAACTTGAAGATTCCAAAGCTTCACCAAGAGAGGTTACATATCTATGTGTGTAAGGGTTAAATATGGAAGATCAACAAGAGTGCACGAGCTAATTAGAGAATTTTTCTTTAATTTTCGTTTTTGGGCTTTTATGTTATAATTATCATTTGTAATTTCGTTTTGGGCTTTTAGATTCTAAATATCAGATTATGTTTTTTTAAGACTTTTTATGTAAAGAATAATTAGGCCAAGTCTACTTGTAATCAGGACCAAGTTAGTTTAGGATTTCTTTTAGGTGTTTTCTATTTAAGGACATTAACTATGTATTGTTTGGGAATCAACATCAATTTAGAAGAATTATTCAGGAAAAGCCTTAGCTTTTGTTTTCTTATGTTCTTGATTGAATGCATGAACTTAACTCTAAGGAGTGATCAACCTTTGTGGCGTCTCTGAATTAGGGTTTAAAGGCCTTAGTTTCCTTTAGGTTTTAATTATGATATTCTTCAACTCGCTCCTTGTGTAATTAAGGTTTCTAATCCGTTGAGATTTGGGTTCCTAGGACTAGTCGCCTAAAGGGTCTGTATCAATTAATATTAGAGCCCGGTTCCGAGGCAAGTTTGTTTATCGCATTTTAAAAAAAAAGTTACAATCTTGAGAATTTTGAATTTTGAAAGGTTTTTGAATTTTGAATTTTTGCACTGTTCAAAACTTTTTCTTATAAAAAGTTTGATTTTTGATTGACTCTTGATCTAAATTCTTTGAAATATTAAATCTTGCTATTGAATTTGAGTCAATATTGCTGAAATTCATTTCTTCTTGTCATTCATGAATCTTGTTCACCTTGTTTCTGATTAAAAAAATCGTGCAAAAAAAAAATGAAAAAAGAAAAGAAAAGAAGGGAAAGAACAAGAACAAGGTTGTTTCCTTGTGTTTTGGGATTTTCAACAATATGCTGATTATAGTGGTTTCTTTCATATGTCTTTTGCTTATGTTTGAAGTTTTATTATTTTTCTTGGTTCTATAGAGCTGGTCATCTTTGATTTTTGAATATCTAAATTGCTTCATCTAAGTCTTTAACACTCTGGTTTTTGAGATTGTTGCTATCTACTTCTTTAAATTTGTTGAGATTGTGATTCCATTAAGAATATAAAGGAGGCAGCTAGGGTTTTTGAGTGGTGAAAGGCAAGAGTGAATATCATTAAAGAAAAAGTCAAAAAGAGTGAAACACGAGGGTTACCTATCTGATTGAGTGAAAACACGTGAGGGAGTGTGAGGAACAAAATTGTTTTTTTTTCTTTTCCTTTTACACAGGTTGACAATATGAATAAGGAAGGAGGCGAATCACATGATACTGATATGAAATTGTTCATCAAGGCTGTCCAAGATCAATTCAAATTGTTGAATGCTAGGATGAGAGAATTGGAATCCTCTTCTGTTTCGAAAACAAAACATGAAACTGATGAAGAAGAAGAAATTGATTCTGAATTATAAAGGAGAAGTCATAGACAAAACAAGAAGTTCAATTTCAAGAGGGACAACAATTTAGGCAACATAAAGATGAAAATTCCAGTCTTTCAATGAAAGAATGATCCTGAATTGTATTTGGATTGGGAAAGAAAGATTGAGCATGTATTTGATTGCCATAATTACTCAAAGGAGAAGAAAGTAAAATTAGTGATTGTGGAGTTTACAGATTATGCAAGCATATGGTGGGATCAATTGGTGATCAATAGACGCAGGAATGGTGAAAGACCAATTCAGTTATGGGAAGAGATGAAGACGGTGATGCGCAAAAGATTCATACCCAGCCATTACTATAGAGATTTGTATAGGAAGTTGCAGGGGCTGGTTCAAAGATCTAAAAGTGTGGAGGATTATTACAAGGAGATGGATATTTCCATGATTAGAGCAAACATAGATGAAGATAGAGAAGCAACAATGGCTAGATTCATTGGTGGATTAAATAGGGAAATTGCTGATGTGGTTGAGTTGCAACATTATGTAGAGATGGAAGATTTATTGCACAAGGCTATTAAAGTGGAAAAGCAAATCAAGGCAAAGAGATTCAGATTTAGCTTGTCCTATGGCTCTGAAAGCTCTAAAGCTTTTAATGTTTTAATTTTGATTAAATGACAAACATTGATAAGAACTAATGGCTTAATTGTATTAGTGTTGGTTTTTTAGGATTCATATATCTAATCCATGCAAGATCGAAGTTTCAAGTCTTCAGGAAAGAGCGTTTGGTGTCAAGCGTTGAAGATAAGCAGTTTCTGGATTACATAGGATCTAGAGGTGTAGTGTTATTTCTTTATATATCTATTAGAAGTCTCTAGGTCTACCTCTATGAGTAATAAGTTCTATAGGTTGCTCAATAAAAGTGAAATGTTTTTCAAAATGCATTTCATTTAGATAAAACATGAGTTGGGTGCTACATGCATATACTTTAAATTTCTTAAAATGTATTCCACAAACTCTTGGAGTTGTTTGGAATCTTGTTCTGCATAGTTTTAATGCATGTGCAGTCGACCTAACTGAAGTGTGGTCGATCACAGATCATGCAGTCGACCAGACCTCTCATTTTATTGTCCGCTGAATGTCCAGAGCTCTCTGGAACACTTGCGGATGATGGTGCGGTCAACCGAACTTCTCAGCTCATCGTCCGCAGTATGTCCAGAGTTCTCTGGAACACTTGCGGATGATGGTGCGGACGACCATCTGATATGCGGTCGACTGCACTTCTCCTGAGTGGGATTCAAACAATCATTTTTATGGCTGTTGGTACATATATATAAATACTCAATTGTTTGAAAAAAATAGTAAGATTACTTTTTGAGCAAAAAACTGATTCCTATTCTTTATAGAACATCTTGAAATCATTTTGAAACCGTTTCATAACATTTACATTGTGAAAATCATTCAAGAAAAGTCTTTACAAAATCATTGGTGTTCTTGAGCAATCTAGAGAAACATATTACTCAAGGTACTTATGCTTCAAATTGATATATCTTCACATTAAGGTGATATCTATATCAAACTCTTCCTATTCTTATATTGTTAGTTTTATTCAAGGTTGCATTGAGCTTAAAACTTTAAGGGTTGGAGTGAGCCTTGAATTATAGATAATTGTGATTGTCTTAAGTATTTTTATTTCATTAATTATTGTATTAGAGATAAGTGTATAATCAAGGTTGTAGTGTAAAACTCAAAGTGTTGAGTGAACCTTGATTGGGTAAGAGGTTTGTGTTGTAAAACCCTAAGGTGAATTAGGTGAGCCTCTATTGTAATCTCTTGTACTAAATTATTGAAAGGTTTTGTGAAATCCTTGAGTAGATAGCTCAAGGTAGTGGATTAGGTTTTGTTGGATAAACCGAACCACTATAAATCGTTGCGTTCTTTGTAAATTTCTTGAAAATATGATTTTAAACCACTATAAATCGTTTTGTTTGAAATTTGTTGTTTTAGAAAGCATTGTTGATTTTAAAGAAGAAAAATCGCTTACAACCTAATTCAGCCCCCTCTTAGGTTTTTCAATTGGTATCAGAGCAGGTCTTCTTGTTTATAAGGCTTAACCTCCTAGAAGCAAAGATTCTATGGCTCATCTAGACAACACTATGATGGTAGAAAGTTATTCTACTGCTAGACCTCCTTTGTTGAATGGTACAAGTTATAATTTCTGGAAAAATAGAGTTATAATCTATATATTTTCTCTGAACTATGAATTATGGAATATAGTTGAAAATGGACCCTATGTGCCTTTTAAAGTTGTTGATGGTATCAAGACTGACAAAATATCTAAGGAATTTGATGATGAAGATAAAAAGAAAATGACCCTTAATTTTCTTGCCATGAACACTCTTACTTGTGCATTTGATATGAATGAGTATAACAGGGTAAGATGTTGTGAATCCGCACATGAAATGTGGAGACTACTTGAAGTGACTCATGAAGGTACAAACCAAGTAAAGGAGACAAAACTTGGTATGCTTACAAGGGAGTATGAACTTTTCACTATGAAATCACATGAAAATATTACTGATATGTTTACTCACTTTACTAACATATTAACGGTTTAAAGGTGTTTAGTAAGTCATATTCTATAGAAGAACAAAACATGAAGATACTCAATGCTCTACCAAAGGCTTGGGAAGGCAAAACCACTGTTATGCTAGAAACTCATGACTTGAAGAAGAAATCAGTGGAAGAGCTTATTGGATCACTTCTCATTCATGAAATAAGGATGAAGTGGCTAAATGATCAAGAAGTAGAAGACAAAGGGAAAAGAGGGATTGCTCTCAAAGCCAAAGAGAACAACGATAATGAATTTTCTAGTGATGAGGAAGAAATGGATGATGAGGAAATAGTTCTTGTCATGAAGAACTTCAAGAAAATGTTAAAAAAGGGACACTTCAACAAATTCAAAAAGAAGCCATCGACATCTACAAATACCAATTCAAAGCAATGCTATGAATGCAAAAGTTCAAATCACTTCAAGGCGGATTGCCTAAAATTAAGAGAGAAGGAAAAGAAGTACAAGTTCAAAAACAAGAAAGGACTTGCTTGCACTTGGGATCAAGAAGGAAGTGAAGATGAAGAACAAACTGAACATGCAAATGTTTGTTTCATGGCTATTGAAGATGAGGTAAATACTTCAAAAACTCCTACTTTAGTTGATAGTGAAAGTGATAATGATGTTTGTGACATGTTTGATATAAATGAATTCATTTCCAATCTCTATAAAGAAATGAAAAAGATTATCAAGAAAAACAAAGTCTTGAAATGTCAAGTAGAGAAGTTATCTTTAGATAATACTAGACTCATAGATGAAAATGCCATGTTAACTTCCACAAAAAAAATGTCTTGATGAGAATGTTATTGGTTTAAATGATAAGGTGAAATTCCTTGAAAATGCTAATGTTGATCTTGTTACTAGAAACAAGAAGTTGGGTGATATGATGAGTGATTATGATGCCATGAAAGTTAGAATAAGTGATTTAAGTGCTAGTTTGCAAAAACTTACATGTGGTAGGGACAATTTGAAGAAATTACTCGGTGTGCAAAGACTCACTCATGATAAGAGAGGTCTTGATTTTGATGATAACTATAATGATATCTCACACACACATGAGAAATTATCTCACTCACATGAAAATATGTCATATGCACATAAGAGAGTACCTCATGCATATTATTCACATGTCTCAACTTCTTCAAAAATATGTTGTACCTATTGTGGTAAAAATGGTCACAAGGTGACTAGATGTTATGTGAAGAAAAAGATTGAGAATGGTGCTAAAAGCACTTGGGTAATTAAAAGAACTAACCTCAATAGAGCCAAGAGAATTTGGGTACCAAATGACTTATTAACATCTTTGGTGTAGGTTTGTTTTCAATTGAAAACAAAGGAGAACAAATGGTTTCTTGACAGTGGGTGCTCAAGACACATGACTGGAAATGCATCCATACTTAATGATGTTAAACCAAAGGATGAAGGATTTGTGACTTTTGGTGACAAAAAGAAAATGAAAATCATTGGCTTTGGCAATGCTGGTAAAAGTACTTCTCTTTTTATTAAAAATGTTCTTCTTATTGATAATCTCAAATATAATTTGCTTAGTTTTAGTCAATTATGTGATAATGGCTATAAGGTTATTTTCAAGAAGGATTCATGTTTAATTATTGATGATTGCTCTAACAAAATTGTTTTTGTTGGAAATAGAAATGGAAATATGTATGATCTTTACTTTGATGATTTAGTTGAACAAGATGTTAAATGTCTTGCTTTGAAAGCTGATGATGCATATCTTTGGCATCGTAAATTAGGACACGTGAGCATGGATACTTTGCATAACCTATCAAAACATGAATATGTTAGCCTGCCATTCATTTTGAAAAAGATCGTATTTGTGATGCATGTTAATATGGTAAACAAGTTAAGAGTTCCTTTAAATCTAAAAAGATAGTTTCTACCTCAAAACCTCTTAAACTTGTACATATGGATTTATTTGGTCCTATGAGAACAATGAGTCTTGGTGGCAAATTGTATTTATATGTGATAGTTGATGACTTCTCTAGATTTACTTGGGTATTATTCTTGTTGAGCAAAGATGAAGCTTTTGGAGCTTTTGTCAAGCTTTTTAAACAAGTACAAAACACCATCGAATGCAAACTTATCTCCATTAGAAGTGACACTGGTAGAGAATTTTGCAATAGTAGCTTTACTAAATTATGTGATGAGAATGAGATTTCTCACAATTTTTCTGTTGCTAAAACTCCTCAACAAAATGGTGTTGTTGAGAGGAAAAATCATACTTTATAGGAAATGGCTCGTTCAATGTTATGTGAAAATAATTTGCCAAAGTACTTTTGGGCTGAAGTAGTAAATACTTCTTGTTATATTGTGAATAGAGTGCTTCTTAGACCTTTTGTGAAGAAAACCCCCTATGAACTCATATTTGACAAAACTCCTTCTATTTCTTACTTGAAGGTTTTTGGTTGTAAATGCTTTATTTTAAATGTCAAAGACAATCTTAGTAAGTTTGATAAGAAATCTGACGAAGGTATTTTTCTTGGCTATTCTTCAATAAGAAAAGCTTATCGTGTGTATAATAAGAGAACTATGATCATTGAAAAGTCATTCATGTTGTTTTTGATGAATCTAACATCTATTTCCCAAGAGATGAGAATGAATGTGATATTCAAGAACTACCTATGGAGTCAATGAATAAAGATGCTATTCAATCAAATAAAGATCCTTCAACATCTAAAGATGAGAATGACGAGCTCTTTGAAAATCAAGAATCTGCTTCACTTGAAGAAGAAACAAAGTTTGGTCTTCCAAAGGAATGGAAATTTATCCATAACCATCCAAAGGATCAAATCATTGGTGATCCAAATGAAGGGGTAAGAATAAGAAGACACTTTATAAACTTTGTTCATAATTTTGCATTATTGTCTCATATAGAACCTAGGAATATTGATGAAGCTCTTAGTGATGATTTCTGGATTATTGCCATGCAAGATGAATTAAATCAATTTGAAAAGAGCAAAGTGTGGGAACTTGCACCTAGACCTTCAAATCACACCATTATTGGTACAAAATGGGTTTTTAGAAACAAACTTGATAAACATGGTATTGTGACTAGAAATAAGGCTAGACTTGTTGCTCAAGGATATAATCAGGAAGAGGGTATTGATTATGATGAGACTTTTGCTCCAGTTGCTAGATTAGAGTCCATTAGAATGTTACTTGCATTTGCTTCCTTTAAAGGCTTTAAATGATTTCAAATGGATGTCAAAAGTGCCTTTTCAAATGGTTTCATTCAAAAGGAAGTGTATGTTAAACAACCTCCTGGTTTTATTCATGAATCTTATGTAAATCATGTGTACAAGCTTTCTAAAGCTTTATACGGTTTAAAGCAAACACCTAGAGCATGGTATGAAAGACTTAGCAATTTTTTCATTGAAAAAAGTTTTTCTAGAGGAATAGTAGATACTACACTTTTTATTAAAAATAAAACACATGATATTTTGATTGTTCAAATATATGTTGATGATATCATATTTGGAGCTACTAATGAAAATATGTGCAAATATTTTTCTAAGACTATGTAGGATGAATTTGAAATGAGCATGATGGGTGAGTTGACATTCTTCCTTGGGTTACAAATTAAGCAAGCAAAAGAAGGTACATTCATTAACCAAGTCAAGTACACAAAAGAACTACTGAAAAGGTTTGGAATGACTGATTCAAAGGAGATTGATACTCCTATGGCCACGTCTATTAAATTGGACAAATATGAAAATGGTAAGATGGTTGATCAAACTACATACAGAGGTATGATTGGTATTATATTTAACTGCTAGTAGACTTGATATTATGTTCTCTGTTTGTTTATGTGCTAGATTTCAATCATCTCCTAGAGAATCTCATTTAATTGCTGTCAAACGTATTCTTAGATACTTGAAAGGGTCTCTAAATTTTAGTTTATGATATCCTAAATCTATGTCATTTGAGTTAGTAGCATATACTGATGCTGATTATGCGGGTTGTTAAGTAGAACGTAAGAGTACTAGTGGTCACTGTCAATTTCTTGGTTTTTCTTTAGTTTCATGGTATAGCAAGAAACAAGCTCGTGTATCTCTTTCTACCACTGAAACTGAATACATTTATGTTGGTAATTGTTGTGCACAAGTTTTATGGATGAAAACTACTTTGAAAGATTATGGCTTGAATTTTGATTGTATCACTATAAATTGTGATAACACTAGTGCCATTAATTTGACAAAGAATCCTATACAACATGCAAAAACTAAGCATATAGATATTAAATATCATTTCTTACGTGATCATGTTTTAAAAGGTGATATATCACTTGATTTTGTTCCTATGGATGATCAATTAGCTGATATATTCACAAAACCTTTGGCTGAGAAAATGTTTCATTTACATAGAAATCTCTTGGGTATTGGAACTTTCAATCTCTAACTTGTGCGTTTTTGTAGATTGTTGAAACCATTTTTTTTGTGTTGTTTGGATGATACTCAGTGCAGATGCAGTCGACTGCATATGAGTTAAAGTCGTCCACAGAACAGACAGTGGACTTGCGGATGATCATGACAGGATCACCGATCGACCGCTGCTTATTACTCATCGACCTCAAAATTTTCAGAGAGCTTGCGGACGACTAAATATCACACTTTTGGTCGACCGTAGATTCAACTCATCGACCGCAAAGGTTCCAGAGAACTTGCGGACAACCAAATATCACACTTCCGGTAGACCGCAGATTCAAATCATCGACCACAAAGGTTCCAGAGAAACAAAAGTCAATGTGCGGACGATGCAACGGACGACGATCCAGTTGACCGCACTTATAGGACCATTACAAAAATGCTTTCTTCGGATGCAACCTTTCATTTTCCAATCATCCCCACCTCTTAATCTATCAGCTGCATCTCTTCAAATTCCTATCACCCACTACAATTTTACCATAAATACACTTCATTTCTTCTTCAATTCATCTATTCATCTTACATATCCTAGATTTCTGAAATTAAAAACCCTAGAAATGGCAAAAACCAATCCTACCAAGGGAAAAACTCACATGACTCAAGAAGTTCCAAAGAAGAAAAGAACCATGTAAGCCTCTACTCAACTCTTCAGGAGCAAGCATCATGAGGCCCGTTACAACGATTATCTCAAGAATCGTCAGGTAATATATGGAAGTACCATTGATAGATTTGAGTTTCCCTTTGATAGAATTCTTACCTATGTGGCTTGGCAAGGATGGAACAGAATAATAGATCATGAAGAGTCTTTATACACTGATCTTGTATATCAATTCTATGTCAATCTTGAAAAAGTGGTAGAAAAAGAAGGTGAGATGACTATGAGAACTACATATGTTTCAAGAGTAAATGGGGTAGATATGCATTTTACTTCCATGGGCTTAGATGAAATATTAGATATCCCTATTGATGAGATTGAGTACTTCACTACCCACCAAAAGATAAGGCACAAGGATTTCTCCACTGAGGAATTTGAGAAGCTGTTCACCCAAGGAAAATCATTTGTAAACTTAGTCAAGAGAGAAGCCAATGTGTTTAGTTTTGAGCATCGCATCCTTCATCATATGTGCACTAGCATTTTCATACCAACTGAAGGACATAAAACTATAGTTACTTTTATGCATATGTTCCTCATGCTTATGTTGGTCAAAAGACGTAGGGTGGATCTCAGATATATCATTGTAGAACATATGATGGCTACCATTGAGAAGAGTAAAGATGTTCCCAAAAGCTTGCCTTATGGACGATTATTAACCAAAATCTTCCGATTCTTCAACATTCCATTTCTAGAATTAAAGGACATAAAATATGTGCCCAAGTTCAATTTTGCATCCTTCAAGAGAATGCAGGCTTTGTGTCTCAATAGCACATGGGATTTGAAGAAGAATATGTCTCTGGAAGAGATTTCGATGGCAACAAAGGAGACAGCGAGGTTGATGGGAAAAGATCCACCAATTATTATTGTAGAAGATGTTTTTGGTGATGAATTTATCTCGGAAGAAGCTAAGGGTTCCCAAGGCGTTAAACGATCACTTCATCTTGATGAGGAAGAAGATATTCTCCTCTAGGCCTCAAAATTAAAGAAGGCCAAAGGTAAAGAAAAAGTTGGTGAGGAAGAAGAATCCACTTCATATCCTGCCATCTGGAGTGCATTGGAAGAACTATCATCTCAGATTGGTTCGATGTTCAGCACCTTCGACAATCACTTCAAGAACCTTAATTTGAAGATCGACGATTTGGCATCCCGAGTGGAGTACTATGGCATTGAGATTACCAATATCAAGTATCATCATGAAGCACTTCATGGTGTTCAGGTTGATATTTCTACACCGCCACCACCTTCAGGTGGCATGCCCCCGCCTGCAGGACCATTATATTCCATGGCCAAAGTTTATGTGCGAAGGCCTAGGATATAGTCTCTGTCTATCTTGTACTTTTTCTATGCCTATTTTGTTTAAAACCAAACTCTATTGTATCATTGGATATTCTATTTTTATATGCATTTCTTTTTCCCCATGATAACTCATTGGTAGTTGAGGGATTTTATTGTTTAATTGACTTAGTTCTATCCATTCTTTTTGAATGATGACAAAGGGGGAGAAAAACTACTGTTAATTGCAATATATAATTATTGTGAAACTAACCATGTATTTCAGGAAAATTGAGATGAACTTCAAAGTTAAAGTTCATCAAAATCAAGAGAAAGAAGAAACAACTCTAAAAGGTTAAGTGTGGCTATCCTTGGTTTAAATTCTGTTTTTGATTGATTGAAGGAGAATGGGAATTGTGTTGTCTATGGCCGGGTTGGCCTTATATGTGATTTTATGTGATATATCTCATCTCTTTTTATAAGAGTTACAAAGGAAACTCTGTCAAAATTTTTACAAAACTGATGCATATTGATAGGGGGAGCTTTATAATTGTATTATAAATTTTTTTAAAACTGGAAGGAAGGAGGATACGGATGTTGGTGGAAAAATAGGCTTCTTTAAGCCTATATAAGCTAGGAAGTGATCTCATATACTTACAATGAATACTTTTATTTTGAGATCCAATATTTGTTCGAAAAATGTTTCATTTAATATATTTCTTGATATCATCAAACTAAATGGCTATATGTTATATGTGATAGCTTACAAATACCTAGCATATTGTAAGGGTGAGCATTTTACAATGTTTGATACATATTCTATAAACTTTTCATTGCTTTGAATCCTTGCACTTAATTGTGTTATCCATCACATTGCATCAATATTTGTCATCATCAAAAAGGGGGAGATTGAAAGCTCTAAAGCTTTTAATGTCTTAATCTCAAATAAATGGCTTAATTGTATTAGTGTTGGTCTTTTAGGATTCATATATCTAATCCATGCAAGATCGAAGTTTCAAGTCTTCAGGAAAGAGCGTTTGGTGTCAAGCGTTGAAAATAAGCAGTTTTTGGATTATATAGGATCTAGAGGTGTAGTGTTATTTCTTTATATATCTATTAGATGTCTCTAGGTCTACCTCTATGAGTAATAAGTTCTATAGGTTGCTCAATAAAAGTGAAATGTTTTTCAAAATGCATTTCATTTAGATAAAACATGAGTTGGGTGTTTGAAATGATTTTCAAAATACATGCACATACTTTAAATTTCTTAAAATATATTCCAACAAATTCTTGTAGTTGTTTGGAATCTTGTTATGCATAGTTTTAATGCATGTGCGGTCGACCTAACTGAAGTGTGGTCGACCTCAGATTATGCAATTGACCAGACCTCTTAGTTTATTGTCCGCTGAATGTCCAGAGCTCTCTGGAACACTTGCGGATGTTGGTGGGGTCGACCGAACTTCTCAGTTCATCATCCGCAGTATGTCCAGAGTTCTCTGGAACATTTGCGGATGATGGTGCGGACGACCAGTCTGATATGTTGTCGACCACACTTCTCCTGAATGTGATTCAAACAGCCATTTTTATGACCGTTGGTACATATATATAAATACTCAATTGTTTAAAAACATAGTAAGATTACTTTTTGAGCAAAAATCTGATTCCTATTCTTTATAGAATATCTTGAAATCATTTTGAAACCCTTTCATAACATTTACATTGTGAAAATCATCCAAGAAGGGTCTTTACAAAATCTTTGGTGTTGTTGAGCAATCTAGAGAAACATATTACTCAAGAAGGTACTTATGCTTCAAATTGATATATCTTCACATTAATGTGATATCTATATCAAACTCTTCCTATTCTTATATTGTTAGTTTTATTCAAGATTGCATTGAGCTTAAAACTCTAAGGGTTAGAGCGAGCCTTGAATTATAGATAATTGTGATTGTCTTAAGTGTGTGTATTTCATTAATTGTTGTATCAGAGATAAGTGTATAATCGAGGTTGTAGTGTAAAACTCAAAGTGTTGAGTGAACCTTGATTGAGTAAGAGGTTTATGTTGTAAAATCCTAAGGTGAATTGGGTGAGCCTCTATTGTAATCTCTTGTACTAAATTATTGAAAGGTTTTGTGAAATCCTTGAGTAGATAGCTCAAGGTAGTGGATTAGGTTTTGTTGGATAAACCGAACCACTATAAATCGTTGTGTTCTTTGCAAATTTCTTGAAAACATGATTTCACACACTGTTTGAGCACCAAGTGTTTGATATTTGTTGTCTTAGAAAGCATTGTTGATTTTAAAGTAGAAAAATCGGTTAAAACCTAATTCACCCCCCCTCTTAGGTTTTTCAGGCTCTACATCAAATTGGAAGGACAACAAAGCTGTATTGAAAACAAAAGACGAAGCAAAGTTGAAAAATTATTTTTGATTCCTCCTAAAGGTAATTCTGAAATTAAATTTGAATCTAAACCACCTTCTAGATCACGTGATATTAAGTGCTTTAAGTGCCAAGGATTCGGACATATTGCTTCAGAATGTTCCAACAAAAGGGTTATGGTTGTAAGGGCAGATGGTGAAATCTCAAGTGATGATGAGATGCCACCATTGGAAGAAGGTTTTGATGTTGAAGTGGAAAAACCAGTACTTGGAGATTTGCTAGTTACAAGGAGAGCATTAAGCATACAACCTAAGGATGATGGGGATGAAGAGCAACGGGAGAATATTTTTCACACAAGATGCCATGTGAAGGACAAGGTATGCACTCTAATTATTGATAATGAGAGTTGTACTAATGTTGCTAGTACTTTGTTGGTAGAAAAATTGAAATTGCAGACTATGAGACATCCAAAACCATACAAGTTACAATGGTTAAATGATTCTGGAGAAGTGAAGGTGAACAAGCAAATTCGAGTTTTGTTCTCAATTGGCAAGTACAAGGATGAGGTTTTTTGTGATGTGGCACCAATGCATGCTGGTCATATTTTGCTTGGGCGTCCATGTCAATTTGATAGGAAGGTGTTGCATGATGGGTGCAAAAATCGATATTTTTTTGTCATGAACGATCAAAAAGTTGTATTGGCCCCTCTCAGACCTTTGCAAGCTTATGAATACCAGATTAGAATAGCAAGAGAGTGGAAAAAGAGAGAGATAGAAAAATATGAGCAAGAAAATAAAAGGAGAGCGAGTGATACTAATAAAAAGGATGGAGAGAAAAGTGAACAAAAACGAGAGAAGAAGGAGGAAGAAAAAGAAGTAAGCAAAAGAATGAGTGTTTTTGCAGAAAAACATGAGGTTAAGAGTGTAATGATGGCAAGGAAAACAATACTTGTACTTATGTGCAAGGATGTTTATCTTTCTACTAATGACCTTAATTCATCTTTACCTAGTGTTGTTGTGTCTTTGTTGCAGGACTTTGAAGATCTATTTCCTGAGGAGATTCCCCATGGATTACCTCCTTTTAGAGGCATTGAGCATCAAATAAACTTTATACCTGGTTCTGCCATACCTAATAGACCAGCTTATAGAGCTAATCCAGAAGAAACAAAGGAGATACAAAGGCAAATGGATGAGTTGCTGCAAAAGGGATTTTTAAGGGAGAGTCTTAGCCCATGTTCAGTTCCTGTTATCTTAGTTCCAAAGAAAGATGGAGCATGGCGCATGTGTGTGGATTGTCGAGCCATTAACAAGATAACGGTAAAGTATAGACACCCTATCCCTCGCTTAGATGATATGTTAGATGAATTGCATGGCTCTAAACTGTTTTCTAAGATAGATTTAAATGATGGATATCATCAAATTCGTATGAAAGAGGGAGATGAATGGAATACTGCATTTAAAACTAAATATGGATTGTATGAGTGGTTAGTAATGCCTTTTGGTTTAACTAATGCACCTAGTATATTCATGAGATTAATGAATCATGTCTTGCGTGCTTTCATGGGAAAATTTGTGGTAGTTTATTTTGATGATATTTTAGTATACAACAAAAGTTTGGATGAACACGTAAAGCATTTGCATGCCGTTTTTAGTGTGTTAAGGGAGCACCAATTATCTGCTAATCTTAATAAGTGCACGTTTTGCATAGAATCTGTTGTGTTTCTTGGATATATTGTTAGTTCGCAGGGAATAAGTGCAGATGAAGAGAAGGTAAGGGCAATAAGAGACTGGCCTACACCTAAGAATGCGAACGAGGTGAGAAGTTTTCATGGTTTGGCAAGTTTTTATCGAAGGTTTGTTAAGGCTTTCAGTTCCGTTGCTGCATCTTTGAATGAACTTGTTAAAAAGAATGTTGTTTTTAAGTGGGATGAAGTGCATGAAAAAGCTTTTAACACTTTGAAAGATAAGCTAATTAATGCACCATTGCTGAGTTTGCCTAACTTTGACAAAGCTTTTGAAATAGAATGTGATGCATCTGGGATTGGAATAGGGGTTGTTTTGATGCAGGATTCCAAACCTATTGCTTACTTTAGTGAAAAGTTAAGTGGAGCAGCATTAAACTATCCTACTTATGACAAGGAGCTTTATGCATTAGTGAAACTCTACAAACATGGCAGCATTACTTGTGGCCAAGGGAATTCATTATTCATTCTGATCATGAGAGTTTGAAGTTTCTGAAGACCCAAGGTAAGCTTAATAAGAGACATGCTAAGTGGCTAGAGTTCATAGAAACGTTTCCTTATGTAATCAAGTACAAGCATGGGAAGGAAAAAGTTGTGGCTGATGCATTGTCCAAGAGGTACGTATTACTTACTTTATTTTAAACTAAATTGCTTGGTTTTGAATTGCTTAAGGATTTGTATGCTAATGATTTTGATTTCAGTCAAGCATGGAATGCATGTGCTAAGTGTGCGTTTGGTGATTTCTATAGGCATGAAGGATTTCTGTTTAAAAAAGACAAACTATGTGTGCCTATTTGTTTTGTTCGTGAGATGTTTGTTAGGGAAAGTCATGGTGGAGGTTTGATGGGTCACTTTGGAGTTCAAAAGACTTTAAATATTTTGCGTGAGTATTTTTATTGGCCTAAAATGAAGCTTGATGTGCAATCTATTTGTGATAAGTGTATTACATGTAGGCAAGCAAAATCCAAGGTTAAACCTCATGGAATGTACACCCCTTTACCTATGCCCAATCAACCTTGGATTGATATATCTATGGACTTTGTTTTAGGATTGCCTAGGACTCAAAGCGAAAAAGATAGCATATTTGTTGTTGTTGATAGGTTTAGTAAGATGGCTCACTTTATTGTATGTTCTAAAACCAATGATGCAACACATATTGCTGATTTGTTCTTCAAGCAAGTGGTTCGTTTGCATGGGTTACCAAAGACAATTGTCAGTGATAGAGATGTTAAGTTCTTAAGTCATTTTTGGCGCACTTTGTGGAATAAATTAGACACTAAACTCTTGTTTTCTACTGTTGCATATCCTCAAACAGATGGACAAACTGAAGTAGTTAATAGGACACTCACTACATTGTTGCGTGCTATCATTCAAAAGAACTTAAAACAATGGGAGAAGTGCTTGCCACATATTAAGTTTGCATATAATAGGACTTTTCATTCTACTTCTTCCTATTCTCCTTTTGAGGTTGTTTATGGATTTAACCCTTTAACTCCTTTGGATATTTTCCCTTTACCCACTAATGAGCATGCTAATCTTGATGGAAAGAAAAAGGCAGATTTTGTGAAGGAATTGCATGCAAGGGTTCGAGATAACATTGAAAGGAGGAACGAGCAATATGCCAAGCAAGCCAACAAGGGGCTTTTGAAAGTTGTTTTCCAACCTAGAGATTGGGTTTGGGTGCACTTACGAAAGGAAAGGTTTCCTTCACAAAGGAAATCAAAATTGCAGCCTAGGGGAGATGACCCTTTTCAAGTTTTGGAGAGAATCAATGATAATGCTTACAAACTGGATCTGCCAAGTGATTATGGTAATGTTAGTGCTACTTTTAATATGGCTGATTTATCTTTGTTTGATGCAGGAGATTCGAGGACGAATCCTTTCGAGGAAGGGGGGAATAATGGAGATCAAGGTGTTGACCAATCTGAAGTTCGCAAGCAAATTGATAATTTCAAATATTATGTAGATCCTCTGCATGGAATTGGTGGTCCAATGACTAGGGCAAGGACAAAGAGGATGAAATAAGCTTTACAAGGTTTGATAATGGATGTTCAATATAAAGAAGTTGCAAAACTTGAAGATTCCAAAGTTTCACCAAGAGATGTTACATATCTATATGTGCAAGGGTTAAATATGGAAGATCAACAAGAGTGCACGAGCTAATTAGAGAATTTTTCTTTAATTTTCGTTTTTGGGCTTTTATGTTATAATTATCATTTGTAATTTCGTTTTGGGCTTTTAGATTCTAAATATCATATTAAGTTTTTTTAAGACTTTTTATTTAAAGAATAATTAGGTTTAGTTTACTTGTAATCAGGACCAAGTCAGTTTAGGGTTTCTTTTAGGTGTTTTCTATTTAAGGACATTAACTATGTATTGTTTGGGAATCAACATCAATTCAGAAGAATTATTCAAGAAAAGCCTTAGCTTTTGTTTTCTTATGTTCTTAATTGAATGCATGAACTTGACTTATCAAAGGAATGATCAATCTTTGTGGCGTCTCTGAATTAGGGTTTAAAGGTCATAGTTTCTTTTAGGTTCTAATTCTGATCTTCTTCAACTCGCTCCTTGTGTAATTAGGGTTTCTAATCCATTGAGATTTGGGTTCCTAGGGCTGGTCGCCTAAAGGGTCTGTATCACTAATTATGAATCACAATATTTTAAGCAAATAAATCCATCGTAATTGAAAATCATAATAACTAGAAATAGTATGTTAATAACAATCTTAATGTCCTAAAATAATAAAATATCCTACCAAATATAGTGCAGAAGATAGTTTATGAAATGTGAAAAACAAACATACTACGAGCAACCAGCAGATGTGTCACATTGCTGATCTATATTGTTGTCATCATCAGACTTTGACGTCTCTGAATCTGTGAACCCTAGATGCTCCATCAACTTCTGTATTTTACGATCCTTCCTTCGCATTTTTCTTTCAAAATCAGCCCAAAGGTTCTCCATTTCCTCTTTTACTTTTTCCAATTGTTTTCCAGACAAAGATCCTGCACCTGAACTCTGATTTTGTTGTTATTTAAGTTGAGCAGACTCCGATCCCATACCATAAACTCGACCCTTGTTTAAACCACCGGCTGCTTGCATAAACATTGTTTTTTGATTTGGCATGGATGTTATTGTACTACTTGTCTCTAATTGTTTATAGTGATCCTGAATTGATAAAAAATCCTCCTAAAAATATTTTATTGTTAATATGATTAAGCCAAATAACTCAAATAAAAATATGTAAATAAAGTTTATACTTACATAAGTTTTACGGGATTTCTCATCTACAAATTGGCCTTTATTAGGCCCATCTTGATAAACATGACAATGTTCCCAACATTTCATATATTGAAAGTCGCCTCCTTACTTCTTACGCTATAAATTGAATCAATAGTTACAAGAATTGTAAAATTAACAATCATGTAATGCAAATTGGAAAAAAAAAAAAGAAAAAGGAAGAAGAAGTAATATTTAGAACTAACCATTCTCATGTCTTGCTCTGGGAACGAAAGTGATCCTCCTATGTGAAGTGCTGGGCCTTTACCTTCATGACCTCTCATTCGATTATCTCTAGCTGGCTTAGATTTCTTTTGGAATTCTTCAGTTTGCCAAATTTGAGATAATTGTCGATAAACATCATCTGACATCCATAATGGCTTCTTTTTGTATAAGTTACGTGTTCTACTTAGTGTCCCACTCATTCGCATTGCACACCTAGATGCCCAAACTTTTCGAATTTGTGCATCGTAATTTGAGTCCCAATAAAACAATTTCTGCAATGTTATTAGATTACACATAATTTAATTTAAAACAAAATTAAGTTATTTGATATGATGCATAAGAAAAAAAAACTGGTAAAGAGAACTCCTTAATACTTAACAAAAATAGCCTATGCTGGAAATAAATTGAAGATAAAAGATAAGCAGTGATGATGACATTTTTGGCTAGATGGTATGTATTTTGTACTCTCACAAGGAGTCTATTAATTGGAAAGTCTTAATTCACTGTTGTGACTAAAAGATTAAAAAAATTTGAGCTTCTTATTTCTCTTCTAAGGTATACATTTATTGTCTTCAATTTTTCCTTATTACAAATTTCATATGTGTTTATTGCTGAGAATTATTTCAATTTTTAAAACAATATTTTTTTTAAACTCAATTTTTTCTATAATATTTCAAAAAAAAAAACCTAAGCCATAATCACATGCACAAATATATAAAAGAAATTTTTAAGTAAGCTCAATCTTTAAATTATATACAAAACTTATAATTTTTGTGCTAAAATATGTTTTGCTTTTTCTACTTAGTTGAATAGGCAGAACATTTGTTTATTCAAAATTTCATCTGCTACATATCACAATTTATAATTTAATTACTTTAAATTAATATGCAGCATGTATAGGCCATAACTAAAACGTTTTCAATAAAGTTACCTACATATTTCTGAATAATATTGCTATATGACCAAAAACCAATTTACTAATTGTAGTCAAGTGTAAATATTGAAAATTCAAACACTATGCAGAATTATCTCTTACAAATTACATTAAATTAACTTATGTGTGTTTTATGTGTAATATTAAAAGATTTAAATTGCTTACCTTAAACTCCTCAAACCATAGTTCTTTGACCTTGGGAGGCACTTCAGAAAATGTAGTATATGGTCCAACAAAATGAGACCTCAATATGCTAGATATTGCAGTTGCACACTTCGACTGGTTTGTGAACCTGTGACATATAAATAAATAGTTATAAATGTCAGATATGAACATATATATTCAATAAAAAATAATTAAAGTTAAAAATTACTCACGTATCACCATATGGCTCTATATGTGTTCGTTGATTTGTAATTTCCACATTAGAACTTGACACAGATGGGGAATTGATGGAGTAGGAGATGGTATAGGTAAAGATGAAGTTGATATGGATGGAGGTAATGATAAAGCTAGTAAGTTGGCCTCATGCTCAGGCTGTAACTCACAATGTACATCTGGATAGATAAGAGGTACAGGCAAATGAGGTGCATCATGACTAGGAGGAGGTGTAGAAATATTCTCACTGGAAGATGGAGTTGAAGATATATTATCACGTGACCTTTTCTTACCTTTCACACCACCCCTAGGCATATCTGAACATTACTAGTAATTATACATTTTCAATAAATAACATTAATTTAAATATAAAAAAAGTGAAAATTATAATAAGATTCATCGCTTTATACAATGATATGATTTTTTTTTTATAAAAAAAACATTTAAAAACAGAACTATTTAAACATACCTATTAAATTGGATTCATCAATTGAAGAAATTTATCAATATATTTATTGTAAAATAAAATTAACAAAACACCAATTATTTGAAAGAATAAAAAACAAGTACATAACATGCCTATTCATTTGATTCATCAGTTGACAAATATTCATCAGTATCCTTATCAGTTTCAACATATGTTTCTAAATCAATTTCTTCTTCCTCTTCTTCCAACCTAGAGTTATGTTCTTCTGTTCTGACCAAATCTTCTTCCAAATTCGCTAATTCCTTTTCACCAGATTCGTGTTAACGGGCTAAAATCTTCCAGAGTCACATATACTTATGGCTTGCACTTCATCTATATCCTCTTGATAGGCATTATCAACTATTGGTAAATCAACTATATGACGAGCCTTTGTTTTGCACACAGCCCACCAATCAGACTTGGTTTTTTTACTTCCTGGATAGGATGAGTAATACACTTGGGTTGCCTGCTGAGCTAATACAAAAGGATCGAATCCAAGGTATCTCCTCTTATAAATGATGTCAACAAGCTTATATTGGGGATGTACTTTTACTCCTCGATTTGGCGTCGAATCAAACCAATCACACTTGAAAAGCACTGCTTTTTGTATAGGTGTTTGAGGGAATTCTACCTCAATAATTTCTTTTAAAACTCCATAATAGTCACTGGCAGATGTGTTATTTCCCCTACCTTTAACACAGACACCAACCACTGTTAAAAGTCTTTTTTCCTCCACAATAGTCTTGTGAGTGAAATCTATAGCCATTTACGAAGTACCTATTAAATGATTTCACAAGTTTGGATGGTCCCCATGAAAGATTTTTTAGACATTTCTTAGCTTCTCCATTTTGTAGATTGTGAACCTATAAAAAAGCCAAACTTGTAAGCATTTAGATAACATAAGACAAAGGTGACATAATTTATTAAACCTAAATTACAAACTTACATGTTTCCTGAGCCAATCAATAAAATCCTTCTGAATTCTACTATCCACATCTTGGTTTGTAATATTTGGTACCAAAGAACGCAAATGCACCGTGAATTTGCTATATGAAACAAAGCTCAAATATTTAATTTTAACAAAGTAATCCTTATTACAATGTAATTTATATGGCTGAACCTCCTCACAATTAAGCAACATGTAATTTGTAACAGCTCTCCATTCTTCATCTGTTAAATATCTAGTTTTCACTTTACCAAACTTTCTTCTAGGAAAGTTACATATGGATAAAACAGGCTCCTATTCATTAGGAAGTTCAACTTCATCATTACGAGCCGTAGTGGTATTTCTTGTTTGTACATGAGGTTCAAAATAATACGAGAAAAATGTGGATGCCTCTTCAACCAAATAAGCATTACAAATTGTTCCTTCAACTCTAGCTTTATTTTTTACCTTAATCTTTAAGTGATGCAAGTACCTAACACAATATAAACTTTATTAGTATAAAACTCAGGCTTATTCATTATTGAAAAAAAACAATATAAAAAATCTTTAAAAATACCTCTCGAAAGGATACATCCATCTGTACTGGATCGGACCACCAATTCTAGCTTCATAAGGTAAATGAACTGATAGGTGCTCCATCACATCAAAAAATCCAGGTAGGAATATCTTCTCCAACTTACATATTAGGAGCGGAATTTCTTGTTCAAGTTTATGCATATGTGACGTTGGTAACTTAGGAGAACACAAGTCCCTATAAAATAGGCTTAACTCGGTCAATACATTCCAAACGTTATTTGGAAGTTCCCGCAGTGCAATTGGAATCAATCTTTCCATGAATACATGACAGTCATGGCTTTTCATGCCAGACATCTTCAATTCTTTTAAATCAACACATCTCCCTATGTTTGAAGCATAACCATCAGGAAACTACAATTTTTTCACCCATTCTAGCATGAGCCTTCTATGTTCTTTTGTCAAACTATAGCATGCTTTTGGTTTAGCTATTTTACCACTCTTAAGTACAACAACGCACAATTCAGGGCGGTTACAATACTTAGACATATCATGTCGAGCCTTTACATTATCTTTGGTTTTGCCTTTTACATCCATGATAGTATTAAATACATTATCAAATACATTCTTCTCATTATGCATTACATCTAAATTGTGACGAATGAGATTTGTACGCCAATAAGGCAAATCCCAAAATATGCTTTGTTTTGTCCAATTGTGGTACTCACCTCTACCATCCTTCTTCCCAAGTTCGGTTCCAACTTCAATTATTTTTGGAAGATTACATACCTTATCCCATATTTAATTCCCAGTAAGATGTGGTGGAGGTGGTGATAATTCCTCACCTTTGTCGATTTTGAAAGAGGATTTGTTTTTTTCTAAAATGATGTCCCAATGGTAAGAACTGTCTGTGACAATCAAACCACGATTGTTTCCCACCATATGGACATGCCAAGATCCCTGATGTGCTCCAACCACTTAACATGCCATATGCAGGAAAATCGCTAATAGTCCATAAAAGTGCTACCCGCATTTGAAAGTTTTGCTTCTTTGAAATATCATAAGTATACACACCCTCATTCCATAATTGTTTTAGCTCATTTACCAATGGTTGCAAATATACATCTAATTTTTGTTTTGGATTCTTTGGCCCAGGGACAATAACTGTCAAAAACATCACAAGATTCTTCATACACATCCAATGTGGTAAATTATATGGTGTTAAAATAAAGGGCCAACAAGAATATTGCTTCCCTGACATTCCAAAGGGTGAAAAACCATCTGTGCACAACCTTACTCTAACATTTCGACCTCCTTTGCAAATTTAGGATGAGTTTGATCAAAATGATGCCATGCTTCACTGTCCCGCGAATGTTCATCATACCAATTTATGTACAACATTCATCATGCCATCTCATATGTTCTGCAGTTGTTTTAGATGCTTGTCATGCCATCATACCAATTAACACTCCAAGTCTTTGCAATCTTGGAGTAATTGGGAAATAATACATTTTTTTATAAGCAAGCTCCTTACGATGCTTATTTCGATTTTGCTTCTTTTTATGCATATATCAATCATGACCACAAAACTTACATTTTCTCATGTAAATATCATCTTCCCAATAGAGAATGCAACCATTTGTACAAAAATCTATTTTCTGTACCGGTAAACCTAGGCCAGCAACCAACTTTTTAGTTTGATAAAAGTCATCTGTCATCTTATTACCGTGTGGCAAAACCTCTTTCATAAGTTAGGATATTTGGTTAAAACATTTCTCTGACATGTTGTTCTCAGACTTGATATTTAATAGTCGAGCAATCATCGATAATTGTGAGTGGTTTGTACATCCTTCCCATATAGGGGTGTCTGCAGATTTTAACATATCATAAAACTTCTAAGCTTCTTTGTTAAGAGGCTCATCTACAATAGGAGAGGATGGATTTGGATCAAAAGAGGGGCCTGCTGCATCTAGAACCATGCCTCAGTAACGATTTTCTAAAATTGATTCATCCAGCGTCTCACTTAATGTAGGCATATGTGGTGGTGGAACACACTTTTCACCATGGCATGTTCAATTATAATAGTTTGGTGTAAACCCTTTTTGGTACAAATGTAATTTCACATCCACAATAGCTTGGAACTTCTTATTCTTACATTTTACACAAGGACATCTAATTTGGTCTCCACCAGATTTTTCAGCATTAGAAAGAGACCACTGAATAAAGTAATCAACTCCATTAAGAAATGCAGTGTTAATTCCCTTCACCCCTGATATATACCTTTTATACATCCAATTACGATCTTCCATCTACATATTGTCACATAAATAAACACATGAATGAATTTTTTTCTTTTTTAAAAGACATAATATTATTGATCAAACCACGAAAAAAATGAATAAAATTAGCAATACACAAGAACTTTAGGAATGGTTTTTTCAGGAATGGTTGTGAAAGCATTTAATTCTAAAGATGATAAAACTTATTAAATCTATGAACTAGAATTTTCAATTAAATTTTAAACTGCAAGAATGACTGTTAACCTATTTACGTGAACATAGTCCTTGCCTTTAATACTTTTTGTCTCCTCTCTTTTGGTTAAATCGTATTCTTATCTTTTCCAATCAAATCTATATTGAGAAATTCAATTTGTTATCAAGATCTAATTGTAGGTAGACTTGGGTTATAATATTTTTTGTCCTTCATGAAAATCATGTAAATGTTCTTACCAATTTCTATTGTTTATGTTAATTTCATCTTATGTTGAATTGGATTGGTTTTTGGCTAAATTAGTTCACCTAAGAAGGAGATTATCATCATGAATTTCTATATTTGTTCCAGCCTGGAGTTACTTTCGTTGTTTGTTGTGATGATTTTAGAGGCCAACTAATATCTAACAATACTAGTTAATTTTTGTAGGCACTATCTAGGCTTTTGTATTTTTTAGGTTTTATAAATTGGTTGATTTCATTTTGGTGAAGGTAAATACTAGACGATCTTTCAGAGAATGAACCATAGCCAGCACAATGGAAACAATGAAAGGTTAATTTTTTCTTTATTGGAAACATGAATTCATAACCAACAAATTGAGATTCTTTAAAATAAAAAATTCAATCTTTTTATTCAAATTCAATCATTATAATATATTCCACCAGAGATTTTCTAAATTAATCAGTAAACCCACTATTCTTTAACATTTAAAGTAAAAGGTAGTATAAAAAATAAAATAAAAAGGACTTGTAAATGACCCTCAAGTCACTGTACCCATATTTTATGACTTTGTAAGAGACAAACGCCACCCCACCACCAACCCCAACACCATTAGTTAAAAAAGATGGGATCTTGGAGTTGAACTAGGGGCATCAAACAAAAAAACACTTTGATGAATAAAAAGACAAATTGCAGTAAACCACCAAGTTCCAATTACACAAGGCACAAACATAACAATCAATCAATTTAGATAAAATCCTTCAAACCTGGAAGAGAGTAACGGCAAGGAGGGAGCAACAACCACACCAAAGACGGTTAGCACGAAAGAAAATAGCAACAGAGAATTTCGTGTGAATTGAGAGGAGGGTTTCTGATGTACACATAAATTAACTGATTTTTATACTACTTAATGACTATATTTTGTTTAAAAATCGGTTAATTCTGTCATTTAATTGATATATTTCACATTTCCTTTCTATTTCTTTGTTTATAAGTTTTTCAGTGTATTTTAGTATATTTTGGAGATAAAAAGAAGAAGAAGAAGAAGTGAAGATGCAAAAAAAAAAAAAAAAAAAAAAAATTCGATGAACAGTAACTCCGGTGAACAGTACCACCGTCGATGATGACATCACTGCTTACGTCATGAACAGTATCCGTCGGCTGGTCAAAGTCAACAAGTCAACCTGCTACAGTACCCGGAAGTCAAAATGACCATTTTACCCCTAGAAATTTCCCTATAAATATGCTAGCTTCATTTCTCATTTGAGACACCAATTTAGCTCCAATCTTCTTCATTTCTTTTGTAATATCTTTCTTTTATTATTATCTTCATATTAATATAATTTTTAGAATTTTTAGAATAGTTTTTCAAGTCTTTTTGTAAAATTTAGTAAAGAAATTCTGTCCGAATAATTTCAATATTTTCGGGGAGTATTTCTTTCAAATTTTCGTTCTAATGTTTATAAATTTCATCTTATATTTATTAAATATGGATTGTGAGTAATTTCCTTTTGTTAGCAAGGATATGTGTTAAGTTATTAATAAATGGGATTATGAGATAATTTTCTTTGTACTTAATTTCTATTTGGATTTATTTAACTGGACTTATGGTCGGTTTACCCGCCTAGTCTTTATTTATTCTGCTTTATGCACTTTAAATATCGCAAATGGATGGCCGAGCCACCTATTAGTTTAATTTACTTTTATGTCTTTTATTTTCTTTTTTATGGAAGGCCGAGCCTCCATACTTTTAGTTTAATTTATTTAAATGGTCGGTTGAACCGCCTAATTTGTTTAGTTAATATAAATCCAATCTTTCTTTATATATATATATATATATATATATTTGTATATTTATTTAATATACTTATATCTATATATTAATTAAGTATTTATGTAATTCCTGTTTTAATTAATATAATTATGTGAATTAATTGGATTGACAATCCAATTAATAAACGTGATTATATAGCTAGGATTATTAATCTTGTATTAATGATTCAAGTTGCATCTACTAATTTAATTGAGTTGCAGCTCTTGGACTTAATTAAATTAGTAGTGGAATTATATAATTTAAATTGTATATAATTAAGCTGATTGTTATATACAATTTAATGTTGGTGATGCCTTATTTACTTAATGCAATTGGATTGAACATCCTATACACGCTGGTTGGTAGTGGTGTTTAATTAAATTAGAGATTAATCTGTCTGAGCTGATCGGGATTAATCTAATTTGTAATGATAGGAATCTGTCTGAGCTGATCGGGATTCTAAAACCAATTACTTAATAATGTCTTTATCTATGATTAATCCCATGAAAAATATAACTTGATACTAATTCCTTGCTAACGTTTTTTTTTATATCATTTATATTCCAAATTCCTTTTTAATTCTATTCTCAAAATACCAAAAACCCCCTAAAACCCTTTCCGATTAATGATTTTAATTTAAGAGTTGACAAATCTCTGTGGATTCGATCCCTACTTTCCCTATCTACATAGGAATTGTTAGGTTTAAATTTGAGAGCCGTACGACAGGCTTCGTCAGTTTCCTTCTTTTTTCCTTACTGTGATATTTTCCCTTAGTGTTTCCCCCCCCTTATTTTAGAAAAACAAAAAAAATTAGAACAGAGGCGTGCATTTTGAGGAATTTTTTTGTGAGTTTTTTAAAATTATTTTCGTGAAAACAAATTCAAATTATTTTTTAACTTAGTTGTTTTTTTTAAAAAAAAATAACAGTTTTATTTTGTTTGTTTTTTCCTTTTTTTTGGTGTTAAAATTACTTTGAACATTGCGTCTTATCTTTTTAAAAATGAAATAAAAAGTGTGTAAAGTTACTATATTTTATAATTATATAATCTTAATTACATGTACATTTTGGGGGGATTGTTTTAAATAGATGGAATAGTTAAAAACATAGTTTTGTTGTTTGTTTCCCATAATGTAGCTTTTTTTCTTTTTTAGATTGACCTTGTAACATTTAGCTTATCTTTTAAAGAAATAAAATAAAAGTTTTTTTAGTGGGAAAATAAAATAAAACTTAATATGTTAATTTCCAAAAAGAAAATTTTAGTTAAATTAATCATTCTAAATTTTATATATCTAAATTATGGGTATGTCATTTTTTAAGCTTCAACATTATAATATCCATAAATTAATACTCGATAAATTAATAACCTCTATAAAATAATATTTTTGTCTGGTCCCAAGTTGGGCCAGTTAAAAAATCAATAGTTTTAATAAATTAATAAGATAATATTTTTTAGAAAAAGCTTATATAAATTTATGGTCTCGAAAATATTATAAATTAATAATTCTCTAAAATTACAAACATAACTAGTACAATTTAGTAAAATATGAATCTAATTTTTTTTCATAGATGAATTTCATCTGTAACTTTTCTCATTATAGTACATCCAAAAGCTTTGATGTCATGTTCTCGAACTACAGCAAAAAATTGTGAACAATTATTGCCGCTATGAGAACTTTATTTCGTCATGATTGATTTCAGATGAGAAGTCATTGTTGGATATGATTTTAAATTTTTTTTCTATATTGTTTATATAGAACAAGACTTGCTTGAGTTTAAATAGTTGCCACTTGCAAAAAGAATTATAGGCAATTTGTGCCTTTAATATCAAAATATCTTAAGTAATTTTTATCCTCAAACAGTTATCAAAAGTGTTTTCAATAATTCATTTATTAATTTCTTAAATATTTTAGGTAAATAGGCTATACTTATTTTAATTGATTAAAAAATTATGTTCATTGAATCAAGAACACTATTTAAATTAATAAATTAATAAATTATTAATATCTCTCTATATTAATAAAATTTCATGGTCCTGACAATATTAATTTATATAGGTTTTACTATAGTTTGTTTTTCTATTTGTTTTTTATAAATTATTTTTAAAATTTTAATTTAATTGCTTTCGAACATTATGATCCTAGTTTTAATAGTCTTATATTTACATACACATATGGATTTGTTAAATAGTTAGAAAACATAGATTTTTTCTTTTTTTCTTGTTTTCTTTTATTAACATGACTTTGTAACATTTGTCTTATCTTTATTTTTTCTAAAAACTAAAAGTAATATGTTAATTTCATCTGAGTTAAAATACTCTTTTTTACAATTATATATCTTAATTATGTGTAATTATTTCCTTTAATTTTCTAGTTGATTTTTTTATTTCCTAATTTTTAATATTATTTTTGTAAAAACGTTTTAATGGCTCTTAAGCATTATGGTCTTAGTTTTAATATTTATATTTTTCCTCAATAATGTAGATTTGTTTTTTGCTCAAATGACTTTGTACCCTTTATCTTGTCTTAAAAACCAAAAAGATAATATTTTAATTTTTAAAATAAAATGAGTTAAAATTAATAAATATAACATATAAATATATGTATTTATATATGGAATAATACGTGTTGAAAGCCCTAAAGCTTTTAATGTCTTAATTTTGATTAATGACAAACATTGATGAGGACTAATGTCTTGTTTGTACAAGTGATAGAGTTTTTTGATTCGTGATTTAATCCATGGAAGGACAAGATTTCAAGTCTTCAAGGAAGTATACAAGTCAAGACTATCAAGTTTTGAAGACAAGATTTTATTGAAGATAGGAACTAGAGGTATAGTTTTAGAGTTTAATATATTTTGATATCTCTACTCTTACCTCTAATTGAGTAATAATTTTTATAGGTTGCTTAATAAAAGTGAAATGTTTTTTAAAATGCACTTCATATAGATAAAATATGAGTTGGGTATTTGAAATGATTTTCAAAATACATGCACATATTTTAATTTCTATGAAATGTATTCCAAAAACTCTTGGAGTTTATTAGAATCTTGTTTTGCATAGTTTGAATGCATGTGCGGTCGACCTAACTGCAGTGTGGTCGACCACAAATCATGCGATCGACCAGACCTCTCAGCTCATTGTCTGCAGAATGTCCAGAGCTCTCTGGAACACTTGCGGATGATGGTGCGGTCAACCAGACTACTCAGATCATCGTCCGCAGTATGTCCAGAGCTCTTTGGAAAACTTGCGGATGACAAGTCTGATATGCGATCGGCCGCACTTTTCCTAAGTGGGATTCTAACAGTCATTTTTATGACCGTTGGTGTATACATATAAATACCCAATTGTTTAAAAAACTCACTACCACGACTTTTTGATCAAAACTCTTATTCCTACTCTTCATAGAACATCTTGAAGTCATTTTGAAACCCTTTCATAACATTTACATTGTGAAAATCATCCAAGAAGGGTCTTTACAAAATCATTGCTATTCTTGAGCAATCTAGAGAAACATATTACTCAAGGAGGTACTTATGCTTCAAATTGATATAACTTCACATTAAGGTGATATCTATATCAAACTCTTCATATTCTTATCTTGTTAGTTTTATTCAAGGTTGCATTGAGCTTAAAACTCTAAGGGTTAGAGCTTAATTCCTATGTAGATAGGGATAATATGATCGAACCTACAGAGATTTGTCAACTCTTAAATTAAAATCATTAATGAGGAAAGGTTTTGGGGTTTTGATATTTTGAGAACAAGAAAATAACAACAATTAAAATAAATATTTCTGGAGTTTTTGGATTTTGTGAATAGAGTAAAAAAAAGAATTTAGAATATAAATTATATAAAAAGGCGTTAGCAATGAACTCGTATCAAGTTATATTTTTCATGGGATTAATCATAGATAAATAAATTTTTAAGTAGTTGGTTTTAGAATCTCGATCACCTCAAAGAGATTCCTATACTTACACATTATATTAATACCGATAAACTCATACAGGTTAATCTCTAAATTAAGTAAACATCACTACCAATCAGCATGTATATGATGCTCAAACAAATTGCATTAAACAAATAAGGCATCACCAACATTAAATTGTATATAAAAATCAGCTTAATTATATACAATTTAAATTATATAATTCCGCTACTGTTTTAATTCAACCAAAAACTGCAACTCAATTAAACTAGTAGATGCTATTTGAATCATTAATACAAGATTAATAATCCTAGCCATATAATCACATTCATTAACTAGATTGTCAATACAATTAATTCACACAATTATATTGGTTAAAACAAAAATTATATACATACTGAATTAATATATATATATATATATATATAAGTATATTAAATAAATACGCAAATATATATATGACGAAACCTGTCATACGACTCTCAAATTTAAACCTAACAATCCCTATGTAGATAGGGCAAGTAGGATCGAATCCACAGAGATTTGTCAACACTTAAATTAAAATCATTAATGAGGAGAGGTTTTGATATTTTGAGAACAAGAAAATAAAAACAATTAAAATAAATATTTCTGGAGTTTTTGGATTTGTGAATAGAGTTAAAAAGGAATTTAGAATATAAATGATATAAAAAAGCGTTAGCAAGGAACTAGTATCAAGTTATATTTTGATTGGATTAATCATAGATAAATACATTATTAAGTAGTTGGTTTTAGAATCACGATCAGCTCAAACAGATTACTATATTTACAAATTAGATTAATCCCGCCGAACTCAGATAGGTTAATCTTTAATTTAAGTAAACACCACTACCAACCAAGGTGTATATGATGTTCAAACAAATTGCATTAAACAAATAAGGCATCACCAAAATTAAATTGTATATATAACAATCAGCTTAATTATATACAGTTTAAATACTATAATTCAACTACTGATTTAATTCAACCAAGAGCTGCAAGTCAATTAAACTAGTAGATGATATTTGAATCATTAATACAAGATTAATAATCCTAACTATATAATCACATTCATTAACTAGATTGTCAATACAATTAATTCACAAAATTATATTGGTTAAAACAAGAATTATATGCATACTCAATTAATATATATATATATATAAGTATATTAAATAAATACGCAAATATATGTATATATATATATATATATATATGACGAAGCCTGTCGTACGACTCTCAAATTTAAACCTAACAATTCCTATGTAGATAGGGCAAGTATGATCGAATCCACAGAAATTTGTCAACACTTAAATTAAAATCATTAATGAGTAGAGGTTTAAGGGGTTTTGGAATTTTGAGAACTAGAAATTAACAACAAATAAAATATATATTTCTGAAGCTTTTGGAGTTTTGAATAGAATTAAAAATGAATTTAGAATATAAATGATATAAAAAGGCGTTAGCAAGGAACTAGTATCAAGTTATATTTTGCATTGGATTAATCATAAATAAATACATTATTAAGTAGTTGGTTTTAGAATCACGATCAGCTCAAACAAATTCCTTTCCTTACAAATTATATTAATCCCGATGAGCTCAAAAAGATTAATCTCTAAATTAAGTAACACCACTACCAACTAGCGTGTATAGGATGCACAATTAAATTACATTAAACAAATAAGGCATGACCAACATTAAATTGTATATAACAATCAGCTTAATTATATATACAATTTAAATTATATAATTCCACTACTGATTTAATTAAATCAAGAGCTGCAACTCAATTAAATTAGTAGATGTTATTTGAATCATTAATAAAAGATTAATAATCGTAGTTATATAATCACATTTATTAACTAGATTGTCAATACAATTAATTCACACAATTCTATTGGTTAAAACAAGAATTATATACATATTCAATTAATATATATATATATATATATATGAGTATATTTAATAAATACTCAAGTATATATATATATATATGACGTAGCCTGTGGTACGGCTATCAAATTTAAACATAACAATTCCTATGTAAATAGGGAAAGTAGGAATGAATCTATAGAGATTTGTCAACGCTTAAATTAAAATAATTAATGTGGAAAGGTTGTGGGGGTTTAGGTATTTTGAGAACAAGAAAATAACTATAAATAAAATAAATATTTCTAAAGTTTTTGGATTTGTGAATAGAGTTAAAAACGAATTTAGAATATAAATGATATAAAAAGTCATTAGCAAGGAACTAGTATCATGTTATATTTTTCATGGATTAATCATAAATAAATACATTATTAAGTACTTAGCTTTAGAATCACGATCAGCTCAAACAGATTTCTATCCTTACAAATTATATTAATCCCAATGAGCTCAGAAAGATTAATCTCTAAATTAAGTAAACACTACTACCAACCAGCGTGTATAGGATGCTCAATTAAATTACATTAAACAAATAAGGCATGACCAATATTAAATTGTATATAACAATCAGCTTAATTATATACAATTTAAATTATATAATTCCACTTATGATTTAATTAAAACAAAAGCTGCAACTCAATTAAACTAGTAGATGTTATTTGAATCATTAATAAAAGATTAATAATCAATAGCTATATAATCACATTTATTAACTAGATTGTCAATACAATTAATTCACACAATTCTATTGGTTAAAACAAGAATTATATACATATTGAATTAATATATATATATATATAAGTATATTAAATAAATAGGCAAATATATATATATATATATATATATATGACGAAGCCTGTCATACGGCTCTCAAATTTAAACCTAGCAATTCCTATATAGATAGGGATAGTATGATTGAATCCACAAAGATTTGTCAACTCTTAAATTAAAATCATTAATGAGGAAAGGTTTTTGGGGGTTTTGGAATTTTGAGAATAAGGTAATGACAACAATTAAAATAAATATTTTTGAGGTTTTGGATTTTGTAAACAGAATTAAAACGAATTTTGGAATACAAATGATATAAAAAGTCGTTAACAAGGAACTAGTATCATGTTATATTTTTCATGGTTAATATATCCAACTTAACTTATGGTGATATTCTTCCTGCTCATCTTTTTAATGTGGCTTTGAATCAAAGATCTCTAAAAGAACTCACTGCTCATACTCTTGATGAACAACCTTTATGCATTATTTTTCCACAAGTTGATGCTAATTTTAAAATGCATACTGGTTTTATACAATGTTTTCCAACATTTAATGGATTACCTAGAGAAGATCCACTTAGACACATTAAGGAATTTCATGTTATTTGTACTAATTTGAAACAAGAAGGTACAAGAGATGAAATTATTAAACTGCGTTCTTTTCCTTTTTAACTTACAAAATAGTGCAAAAAATTAGTTATATGATTTGCCTTTCGGGATCTATTCAAGATTGGACTGGAATCCAAAGAGCTTTTCTAGCTAAATATTATCCTGCATCTAGAACTACAACTGTCCGAAAAGACATAAGTGGCATAAGACAACAAACTGGTGAAACATTGTATGAATATTAGGAAAGATTTAAAAGATTATGTGCTAGTTGTCCTCATCATCAAATACCTGAACAATTATTAATTCAATATTTTATGAGGGTTTGATTTCTTATGACAGGATGACTATTGATGCCGCTAGTGGTGGTGCTCTTTCAGATAAAACCCCATAAGCTGCACGTGAATTAATAGCTAATATGGCTGCTAATTCACAATATTTTAACACCAGGAATGATACCGTAAGAAAGGTAAATGATGTAGATGCATCATCATCATCATCATCTACACAAATTGAGCAAAAACTAGATCATCTTACCAATTTAGTTGGTCAATTAGTTGGGAAAAGAATCAATGCACCGGTAAAAGCATGTAGAATTTGTTTAGGCAATGACCATCCTACAAATTCTTGTCTTACACTATTTCAAGAGGAACAAGCCAATGCCATGGGTAATTTTCAGAATGAACCTCAGAGAAGACACAATCCATTCTCCAACACATACAATGAAGGGTGGAGAGATCATCCTAACTTTAGATGGAGTAACCAAGGGGTTAGGCCACCAATGAACCCACCAGGTTTTGTTCCTAATCAACACCAAAATTCTCCTCAACCTCCTCAGAACCAACAACAGAGTATGTCTTTAGAAGATATGGTCAAATCTCTAGCTTCAAGTTCTATCTTTTCAGAGAGATACCATGTCCTTCTAAAAGGATACAAAGTCCAGCATTCACAATTTGGAAAATCAGGTAAGACAAATAGCTTCTGAGTTAGGTCAATTGAAAACACAACTTTTCAATAAACTTCCATCACAACTACTCAATCCCAGAGAGAATGTTAGTGCCGTAACATTAAGAAGTGGTAAAGTGTTGGAAGAATCCAAGAGACCAGAGGAAAATAAAGGTACGGAGAAAGCACCTGTTTTAAGCCCAGCTTCTTCCGACAAAGTTCTTCAGATAGTAGAATCTTCTTCTTCTATTCCCAAGGTAAGTCCTCATTTCCCTAATAGGTTAACTAAGAACAAGAAAGATGAGGAAGAAAAAGATGTTCTGGAGATCTTTAAGAAAGTTGAAGTCAACATTCCTCTTTTGGATGCAATAAGACAGATTCCTTGTTATGCTTACTTCTTAAAAGAACTTTGTACCAACAAGAAGAAGATTAAAGGTAACGAGAGAATCAGTGTGGGTCTGCTGTTCTCCAACAGAAACTTTCTCCAAAGCAAAAAGATCCAGGTATGTTCGCTATCCCTTGTACAATTGGTGATAAGGTAGTCTCAGGTTGTATGCTAGATTTAGGAGCCTCTATTAATGTCATGCCTTATACAATCTATAACTCTTTAAATTTGGGACCAATGAAGCCTACTAGAATTGTTATTCAGTTAGCTGATAGGTTTGTGGCTTATCCAGAAGGAGTAATAGAAGATGTACTGGTTAGTAAATGACTTAGTATTCCCTGCAAATTTCTACATTTTGAAAACTGAGGATAGCCAAAATACTTGTTCATCACAGTCACCTATTCTGTTATGTAGACCATTTCTGAAAACTGCTAGAACTAAGATTGATGTTAATGAAGGTACTTTATCAATGGAATTTGATGTTGATAAAATTTCTTTTAACATATTTGATGCCATGAAGTACCCTTCTGATGAATGTTCTACAGTTTCTGTTGTGGATTTTATAGATCCACTTATTGAAGATATTTTTTATTTGAGTTACACTGAAATGATGCAATCCATTATGAACTTGAGCATAGATGAAAATGTTCTTGACACTTTATCTGTAGAATGTGACAATGAACTCAAACAAGCTGTCAAGGATTTATCTGTTTGTCTTGTTAGTAATTCTAAAATTGCATTACCTACCTCACATGATAAAATTTTACCATCTGTTGTTTGTCCCCCGTCACTTGAGCTTAAAGCTTTACCTTCTCATTTGAAATATGTATATTTGAGTGAAGGTAATGCTTTACCTGTAATTATTGCTAACAATCTCTCATCTTTCCAAGAAGAGAGGTTAGTTTGTGTGCTTAGGGACAACAAGACTGCCATCGGCTGGACTTTAGCCGACATTAAAGGTATTAGCCCATCAACATGCATGCACCGTATATTGTTAGAAGATGGAGCTAAACCAATTAGAGAGTCACAAAAGAGACTAAACCCGCCTATGATGGAAGTAGTAAAAGCTGAAATTCTAAAACTTCTTGATGCTGGTGTCATCTATCCCATCACAGATTCACATTGGGTTAGTCCTATACATGTTGTTCCAAAGAAAAGTGGAATAACTATTGTGGAAAACTCTGAAGGTGAGAAAATTCCTACTAGAGTTCAAAACGGTTGGAGAGTCTGTATAGACTATAGGAAACTTAATGCATCAACTAGGAAAAACCATTTTCCCCTTCGTTCATGGATCAAATGTTAGAACGCCTATCTGGTCGTTCTCATTATTATTTCCTTGATGGTTATTCTGGTTATTTTCAGATTGCTATTGCTCCGGAGGACCAAGGTAAGACTACTTTTACATGCCCATTCGGTACTTATACTTATAGAAGAATGTCTTTTGGTTTATGCAATGCACCTGCTACTTTTCAAAAATGCATGATGTCCTTATTTTCAGATTTTGTCACGAATATCATTGAAATTTTCATGGATGATTTTACTGTCTATGGAAATTCATTTGATTCATATTTATAAAATTTGGAGCTTGTGCTTAAACGATGTGTTGAAACTAACCTTGTTCTCAAATATGAAAAGTGCCATTTTATGGTATAACAAGGAATTGTTTTAGGGCACGTAGTTTCACCAAAAGGACTAGTTGTTGACAAAGCCAAGATTGATGTGATTAAATCTATTCCTTATCCTTCTACGGTAAGAGAAGTAAGATCCTTCTTAGGCCATACTGGATTCTATAGAAGGTTTATTAAGGATTTATCTAAAACTGTTCAACTTTTATGCAAGCTATTACAAAAAGAACATAAATTCAATTTTGATGAAGGTTGTAAACATTCATTTAAACTGTTAAAAGAGAAATTGATTTCATCACCTATCATTCAACCCCCTAATAGGAATTTTCCTTTTGAAATAATGTGTGATGCTACCACAACTGAGAAGGAACTCTACTCTGTTATTTTTGCTCTAGAAAAATTTAGATCTTATCTGCTGGGAACAAAAGTAATTGTTTATTCAGATCATGGAGCTCTAAAGTACCTATTAAAGAAGAAAGAGTCTAAACCAAGACTACTGAGATGGATTCTTTTACTCCAGGAATTTGACCTTGAAATCCGAGATAAGAAGGGAGTAGAGAATCTTGTTGCTGATCATTGAGTCAACTCACATATGAAGGGAAAGTATCTCCTATTTCTGATTTATTTCTTGATGAGCATCTTTATGCATTGCATGGAATTATACCTTGGTATGCTGATATGGTTAATTATATTGTTACCAAAGTATTTCCAAATCATTTATCTAAGCCTCAAAAGGATAAAATTAGAAATGACTCAAAACACTACCTTTGGGATGATCCCTACCTATTCAAAGCTGCGCAGACAATGTCATATGCAAATGTGTTCCAAATAATGAAATTCAATCCATATTGAATTTTTGTCATACTTTTGAATGTGGAGGTCATTTTGGACCAAAACGAACTGATAGAAAAATTTTGGAAAGTGGATTTTATTGGCCTACTCTTAACAAATATGCATATTACTTTGTTAAATCTTATAATGAATGTCAAAGAGTTGGTAATATATCCAAAAAAGATGAAATGTCTTTGAAGACTATATTAGTTTGTGAACTTTTTGATGTATGAGGCATTGATTTCATGGGACATTTTCCTTCGTCTTTTGGAAATACTTACATTTTACTTGCAGTGGATTATGTATCCAAATGGATTGAAGCTAAGTCCACTCGAACGAATGATTCTAAAGCAATTGTGACATTTATCAAAGACAATATATTCCATAGATTTGGAATTCCAAAGGCCATAATCAGTGACAGAGGTACGCATTTTTGCAACAAGGGAGTAGAAACTCTGTTTAAAAAATATCATGTTTCTCATAAGGTTTCTACTGCCTATCATCCTCAAACAATGGACTTGCTGAAATCTCTAACAGGGAAATTAAGTCTATTCTAGCTAAAGTAGTCAATCCTAATAGGAAAGACTGGAGCTTTCAATTGGAAGATGTTTTTTGGGCATACAGAACAACATTCAAAACCCCTATTGGTATGTCACCATTTAGGTTGGTTTATGGTAAAGCCTGTCATCTACCTGTGGAATTAGAACATAAGGCATTTTGGGTCATTAAACAATGTCATCTTAATCTTGATGATGCACAATCTAATCGAAAACTGCAAATTCAAGAATTAGAAGAGATTAGAAATGATTTCTATGTTAATTCTTGGATTGCAAAAGAAAAGATGAAATATTACCATGACAAAAATCTTTCAACGAAAAATTTCAATATTGGTGATAAGGTTCTACTCTATAATTCTCGTCTGAGACTGTTTCCAGGAAAGCTAAAGTTCAAGGTGGATTGACCCATTTGTTATCATTAATATCTTTAATCACGGGTCAGTGGAGGTAAAAAGTCTTCAAACGAGCAAAATTTTTAAAGTGAACGGTCATATCCTAAAACCTTTTCATGAAGGATTTGTCGGACAAATTATCGATTCCATTGCTTTTGAAAATCCACCACCAGAAAGGAATTGAAATCTGTGCTCATCGAGTCTAAGACGTTAAACAAGGGCGCTGTGTGGGAGGCAATCCATCGCTTTCTTAAATACTTTTGAATTGTTTGATTTTCCTTTTTCACTTTTTAGCTTGTAGGCCTAGCAGAAATTGTTGAATACACGTCTTCTCGGATACTGAAAGCTGGCGTATTTAAGTTAATTAAATGTCCAACAGTGATTAAACATGACTTTAAATAGCTTGCTTAATTGTTGAAAGAATCACCAAATGATTTCTGCTAATTTCCTTTCAAGAGTAAATTGTATCTGCAAGGTATTTCTTTCCTTTTTACATTTTAGTTTGTCTTTCCATCCCTTCTTTCTTTCTATCTCCTTGTTACATAATGGATGATTCAATAATGAAAATGAGAAGATATTATCCATTGCTCCCTATTAATTATTTGAGAAAAATCTATCTGATGAGATTGAAGCGTATGAAATTACTAGTATCCATAGGAATGCCTGAGAATATTAGGTGGATAATTGAAGCTAAGGTCCGAATTAGTGGTGAACATTCAGCTTTTCCCAAACGTCCACCTGGGTTGAGGAAGAGTAGTTATGCAAAGAAACAGAGAGCCAAAAGAATGAGAGTCTGTTATAAATGTGCTAGTTGGAACTGTAATGCCAATTGTCGTTCACTTGGGTATTTATCCGATAATCGGAAAGACAAAATTTCTTTCATTAAGAATGGACTGAGTAAAGAGTCATTAGATGATATCAAACTGACTCTTGATTCGCATTCTAGTGGATACGTTCAAATGGAAATTCTCGGGTTATGGAAAAAATTCAAAATTGAACAACTCTGGTACACTCTTCGGTATCTGAATTTAAACGATCCCGTTTGCCAGTTTTTAAGAAAGCTAGATGAGTAGCATACCCCCGACTCATAGAAGGTGTTTGAAACCGTTACTGGACGTAAAACCAGAGGAAGATGTGAGCCACAATCACAACTACTTGTTTTTATTTGTTTCTTCCTTGATTTGTTTTATTTGTTTGTTTTCTTTTTAGTGTGTAACAGAATCACTTTTGAAGTCATTACTATGGAAGGTCCATCAATCAGAAGTCTAACAAACATCGCAATGTTTGGATGAACAACCGTGGATGCTACTGTTTCGCATCTAACTGCTGCTATCCAATTGGGAAGAGTACTAGCTCATCGAAAGATCAATCTAGTATATGGAGGAGAAAATGCTGGATTAATTGGAGAGGTTGCTCAAGCACACCAGTCATACCAAACACTTGTTCAGATTGAAACAAATCAGCCAAACAAAGTTCTCGCGGTAGGTGTAATTCTCACTCCTCTAAAACAAATATATGGCAAAACAATTGGACATGAGGTACAAACAAAATCATTTTATGAACGCATGACACTCATGTTGCATAATTGTGATGCTTTCATAGTCATACCAGGAGGATATGAGGTATTAGAATGCTTGTTCAATTTAACATGAAATATCACACTAAACCAATTGGTCTTTTAAATGTTGATCACTACTTTGATGGTTTGTTAGCATTTCTTGAAGAAATCAAATAAACGAGCTTTATACCTTTCTATTTTTTTTTTTGACAATAACTGATAATCCTTTATCAACAATGTTCATAACTTTTCGATATAGATTAACACATGTTTAATACATTCTCAATAAAATATCTGATAGAAAAGTAATAAACGAGGCTATTTATCAAAGAAATTAAATGGTAATGAAACCATTCATACATGTTAGCTCAAAGTAGGATCGAGGGATATATATAAGTATGGTTCGTTCAGAAAGGCTCAAACTATCAAAGAAGGCCTTATGTCATCCCCAAATCAATCAAGATCTTAATTAAATTTCGTTCAAGCATGTGAAAGAACAAGTTCTAGTGTGTAGAGAGTCACCTTAAATGTACTAAAACACATAGTAAGCATACATTATCATCAAATCACAATACTAATGTTTTTAACTCTAGGTTTTATAACATAAAAGATTTAGCCACATTAGTTAAATAAGAATGTTTTTGTCAATTTGTTAAGATATTCAATTGATTTACGAAAAAAATTTTTTTACAGAAAGGGGTACAATTATAAAAGGATTTAAAAATTTAACACAAAATTACATAACATCTTAAAAACTTATATTACATGCATGATTTATCCAACAAAATAACAAGTTATTAAAAACAATATTTTTAAAGGTGTGGATCAAGAATGAAATGAGATTAATCACTTTACTCTTTACTTAAGCCACCCCCCACACTTGGGAATTACATTGTCCTCAATATAAAAACACACAAAGTTTTAAAAAATAACAACATCATTCCACAGCTTTTAATAAAAAAAAATAACACACATTTATTTAAAAAGAAAAACTTACAACTTTAACTCTAAATTCACTGAATCTCTTTTTCGCTTGTTACCAGAAATTGACCAGTTAATGGGAGGTACTTCTGGATATGTCTCTGGTACAAAAGTTACTAATTCATCTAATAGCTACTTGGTTGTGGATGCAGATACAATTTTTCTTCGTGCTACTGGAGATATTAGCATATGTGTCACAATTATGTCAAGAAATGCTAACAAACCATCAAAGTAGTGATCAACATTTAAAAGACCAATTGGTTTAGTGTGCAGTTTCATGTTAAACCAGAATGTTAAATTGAACAAGCATTCTAATACCTCATATCCTCTTGGTATGACTATGAAAGCATCACAATTATGCAACATGAGTGTCATGCGTTCATAAAATGATTTTGTTTGTACCTCATGTCCAATTGTTTTGCCATATATTTGTTTCAGATGAGTGAAAATTACACCTACCGCGAGAACTTTGATTGACTGATTTGTTTCAATCTGAACAAGTGTTTGGTATGACTGGTGTGCTTGAGTAACATCTCCAATTAATCCAGCATTTCCTCTTCCATATACTAGACTGATCTTTCGATGAGCTAGTACTCTTCCCAATTGGATAGTAGCAGTTAGATACGAAACAGTAGCACCTACGGTCGTTCTTCCAAACACTGCAATGTTTGGTAGACTTCTAATTGATGGACCTTCCATAATAAGGACTTCAAAAGTGATTCTGTTACACATTAAAAAGAAAACAAACAAATAAAACAAATCAAAGAAAGAAACAAATAAAAACTAGTTGTGATTGTGGCTCACATCTTCCTCTGGTTTTATGTCCAGTAACGGTTTCAAACACCTTCTAAGAGTCGAGGGTATGCTGCTCATCTAGCTTTCTTAAAAACTGGCAAACAGAATCATTTAAATTCAGATACCGAAGACTGTACTGGAGTTGTTCAATTTTGAATTGTTTCCATAACTCGAGAATTTCCATTTGAACGTATCCACTAGAATGCGAATCAAGAGTCAGTTTGATATCATCTAATGATTCTTTACTCAGTCCATTCTTAATGAAAAAATTTTTTTCTTCTCGATTATCGGATAAATATCCAAGTGAACGACAACTGGCATCACAGTTCCATCTAGCACATTTATAGCAGATGCTCATTCTTTTACCTCTCCGTTTCTTTGCTTAACTACTCTTTCTCAACCCAGGTGGACGTTTGGGAAAAGTTGAATGTTCACCACTAATTCGGACCTTAGCTTCAATTATCCACCTAATATCCTCAGACATTCCAATGGATACTAGTAATTTCATATGCTCTAATCTCATCAGATAGATTTTTCTCAAATAATTAATAGGGAGCAATGGATAATATCTCCTCATTTTCATTATTGAATCATCCATTATGTAACAAAGAGATAGAAAGAAATAAGGGATGGAAAGACAAACTAAAATGTAAAAAGGAAAGAAATACCTTGCAGATGGAATTACTTTTGAAAGGAAATTAGCAGAAATAGTTTGGTGATTCTTTCAACAATTAAGCAGGCTATTTAAAGCCGTGTTTAATCACTGTTGGACATTTAATTAACTTAAATACGCCATCTTTCAGTATCCGAGAAGACGTATATTCAACAATTTCTGCTAGGCCTGCAAACTAAAAAGTGAAAAAGGAAAATCAAACAATTCAAAAGTATTTAAGAAAGCGATGAGTTGCCTCCCACACAGCGCCCTTGTTTAACGTCTTAGACTCGACGAGCACATATTTCAATTCTTTTCTGGTGGTGGGTCTTCAAAAGCAATGGAATCGATAATTTGTCCGACAAATCATTCATGAAAAGGTTTCAGGAGATGACCGTTCACTTTAAAAATTTTGCTCATTTGAAGACTTTTTACCTTCACTGACCTGTGATTAAAGATATTAATGATAACAAATGGGCCAATCCACCTTGACTTTAGCTTTGCTGGAAACAATCTCAGACGAGAATTATAGAGTAGAACCTTATCACCAATATTGAAATTTTTCCTTGAAAGATTTTTGTCATGGTAATATTTCATCTTTTCTTTTGCAATCCAGGAATTAACATAGGCATCATTTCTCATCTCCTCTAATTCTTGAATTTGTAGTTTTCGATAAGATTGTGCATCATCAAGATTAAGATGACATTATTTTATGGCCAAAAATGCCTTATGTTCTAATTCCACAGGTAGATGACAGGTTTAACCATAAACCAACCTAAATGGTGACATACTAATAGGGGTTTTGAATGCTATTCTGTATGCCCAAAAAACATCTTCCAATTTAAAGCTCCAGTCTTTCCTATTAGGATTGACTACTTTAGCTAGAATAGACTTAATTTCCCTGTTAGAGATTTCAGCAAGTCCATTTGTTTGAGGATCATAGGCAGTAGAAACCTTATGAGAAACATGATATTTTTTAAACAGAGTTTCTACTACCTTGTTGCAAAAATGCGTACCTCTGTCACTGATTATGGCCTTTGGAATTCCAAATCTATGGAATATGTTGTCCTTGATAAATGTCACAACTGCTTTGGAATCATTCGTTCGAGTGGCCTTAGCTTCAATCCATTTGGAAACATAATCCACTGCAAGTAAGATGTAAGTATTTCCAAAAGAAGAAGGAAAATGTCCCATGAAATCAATGCCCCATATATCAAAAAGTTCACAAACTAATATAGTTTTCAAAGGCATTTCATCTCTCTTGGATATATTACCAACTCTTTGACATTCATTGCAAAATTTAACAAAGTAATATGCATCTTTGTTAAGAGTAGGCCAATAAAATCCACTTTCAAGAATTTTTCTTGCAGTTCTTTTTGGTCCAAAATGACCTCCACATTCAAAAGTATGACAAAAATTCAATATGGATTGAATTTCATTATTTGGAGCGTATGACATTGTCTTCGCGGCTTTTGAATAGGTAGGGATCATCCCAAATGTAGTGTTTTGAGTCATTCCTAATTTTATCCTTCTAAGCCTTAGATAGATTATTTGGAAATACTTTAGTAACAATATAATTAATCATATCAGCATAACAAGGTATAATTCCATGCAATGCATAAAGATGCTCATCAGGAAATAAATCAGATATAGGAGATACTTCCCCGTCATATGTCAGTCGACTTAAATGATCAGCAACAAGATTCTCTGCTCCCTTCTTATCTCGGATTTCAAGGTCAAATTCCTGGAGTAAGAGAATCCATCTGAGTAGTCTTGGTTTAGACTCCTTCTTCTTTAACAGGTACTTTAGAGCTGCATGATCTGAATAAACAATCACTTTTGTTCCTATCAGATAAGATCTAAATTTCTCTAGAGCAAAAATAACAGAGTAGAGTTCTTTCTCAGTTGTGGTATAATTGCATTGGGCATCATCAAGTAATTTACATGCATAATATATAAAATGAAGAACTTTATCTATTTTCTAACCTAGAACAGCTTCAACCGCTTTGTCACTAGCATTATACATTATTTCAAAAGGAAAATTCAAATTAGGGGGTTGAATGATAGGTGATGAAATCAATTTATCTTTTAACAATTTAAATGAATGTTTACAACCTTCATCAAAATTGAATTTTTGTTCTTTTTATAATAGCTTGCATAAAGGTTGAACAGTTTTAAAGAAATCCTTAATAAACATTCTATAGAATCCAGCATGGCCTAAGAAGGATCTTACTTCTCTTACCGTAGAAGGATAAGGAATAGATTTAATCACATCAATCTTGGCTTTGTCAACAGCTAGTCCTTTTGGTGAAACTACGTTTCCTAAAACAATTCCTTGTTCTACCATAAAATGACACTTTTCATAATTGAGAACAAGGTTAGTTTCAACATATCGTTTAAGCACAAGTTCCAAATTTTCTAAGCATGATTCAAATGAATTTCCATAGACAGTAAAATCATCCATGAAAATTTCAATGATATTAGTGACAAAATCTGAAAACAAGGACATCATGCATCTTTGAAAAGTAGCAGGTGCATTGCATAAACCAAAAGACATTTTTCTATAAGCATAAGTACCGAATGGGAATGTAAAAGTAGTCTTACGTTGGTCCTCCGGGGCAATAGCAATCTGAAAATAACCAGAATAACCATCAAGGAAACAATAATGAGAACGACCAGATAGACGTTCTAACATTTGATCCATGAAAGGAAGGGGAAAATGGTTTTTCCTAGTTGATGCATTAAGTTTCCTATAGTCTATACAGACTCTCCAACCGTTTTGAACTCTAGTAGGAATTTTCTCACCTTCAGAGTTTTCCACAATAGTTATTCCACTTTTCTTTGGAACAACATGTACAAGACTAACCCAATGTGAATCTGTGATGGGATAGATGGCACCAACATCAAGAAGTTTTAGTATTTCAGCTTTTACTACTTCTATCATAGGCGGGTTTAGTCTCCTTTGTGACTCTCTGGTTGGTTTAGCTCTATCTTCTAACAATATACGGTGCATGCATGTTGATGGGCTAATACCTTTAATGTCTGCTAAAGTCCATTCGATGGCAGTCTTGTTGTCCCTAAGCACAGAAACTAACCTCTCTTCTTGGGAAGATGAGAGATTGTTAGCAATAATAACAGGTAAAGCATTACCTTGACTCAAATATGCATATTTCAAATGAGAAGGTAAAGATTTAAGCTCAAGTGACGGGGGACAAACAACAGATGGTAAAATTTTATCATGTGAGCTAAGTAATGCAATTTTAGAATTACTAACAGGACATGCAGATAAATCCTTGACAGCTTGTTTGAGTTCATTGTCACATTCCACAGATAAAGTGTCAAGAACATTTTCATCTATGCTCAAGTTCATAATGGATTGCATCATTTCAGTTAGCTCAAATCAAAAATATCTTCCATAAGTGGATCTATAATATCCACAACAGAAACTGTAGAACATTCATCAGAAGGGTACTTCATGGCATCAAATATGTTAAAAGAAATTTTATCACCATCAAATTCCATTGATAAAGTACCTTCATTAACATCAATTTTAGTTCTAGCAGTTTTTAGAAATGGTCTACCTAACAGAATAGGTGACTGTGATGAACAAGTATTTTGACTATCCTCAGTTTTCAAAATGTAGAAATCTGCAGGGAATACTAAGTCATTTACTTTAACCAATACATATTCTATTACTCCTTCTGGATAAGCCATAGACCTATCAGCTAACTGAATAGGAATTCTAGTAGTCTTCATTGGTCCCAAATTTAAAGAGTTATAGATTGTATAAGGCATGACATTAATAGAGGCTCCTAAATCTAACATACAACCTGAGACTACCTTATCACCAATTGTACAAGGGATAGCGAACATACCTGGATCTTTTTGCTTTGGAGGAAGTTTCTGTTAGAGAACAGCAGACACACATTCCCCCACACTGATTCTCTCGTTACCTTTAATCTTCTTCTTGTTGGTACAAAGTTCTTTTAGGAACTTAGCATAATGAGGAATCTGTCTTTTTGCATCCAAAAGAGAAATGTTGACTTCAACTTTCTTGAAGATCTCCAGAACATCTTTTTCTTCCTCATCTTTCTTGTTCTTAGTGAACCTATTAGGGAAAGGAGGACTTACCTTGGGAATAGAAGAAGAAGATTCTCCTATCTGAGGAACTTTGTCGGAAGATGTTGGGCTTGAAATAGGTTCTTTCTCCGTGCCTTTATTTTCCTCTGGTCTCTTGGATTCTTCCAACACTTTACCACTTCTTAATACTATTGCACTAGCATTCTCTCTGGGATTGAGTGGTTGTGATGGAAGTTTATTGAAAAGCTGTGTTTTCAATTGACCTAACTCAGAAGCCATTTGTCCTACCTGATTTTCCAAGTTGTGAATGCTGGACTTTGTATCCTTTTGGAAAGACATGGTATCTCTCTGAAAAGATATAGAACTTGAGGCTAGAAATTTTACCATATCTTCTAAAGACATACTCTGTTGTTGGTTCTTAGGAGGTTGAGGAGGATTTTGGTGTTGATTAGGAACAAAACCTGGTGGGTTCATTGGTGGCCTAACCCCTTGGTTACTCCATCTAAAGTTAGGATGGTCTCTCCACCCTTCATTGTATGTGTTGGAGAATGGATTGTGTCTTCTCTGAGGTTGGTCCCTTAGATACCCATGGCATTGGCTTGTTCCTCTTGAAATAGTGTAGGACAAGAATCTGTAGGATGGTCATTGCCTAAACAAATTCCACATGTTTTTACAGGTGCATTGATTCTTTTCCCAACTAATTGACCAACTTAATTGGTAAGATGATCTAGTCTTTGCTCAATTTGTGCAGATGATGATGCATCTACTTCATTTACCTTTCTTACGATATCATTCATGGTGTTAAAAGATTGTGAATTAGCAGCCATGTTAGCTATTAATTCACATGCAGCTTGTGGGGTTTTATCTGAAAGAACACCACTACTAGCAGCATCAATTGTCATCCTATCATAAGAAATCAAACCCTCATAAAAATATTGAATTAATAATTGTTCAGGTATTTGATGATGAGGAAAACTAGCACATAATCTTTTAAATCTTTCCCAATATTCATACAATGTTTTACCAGTTTGTTGTCTTATGTCACTTATGTCTTTTCGGACTGTTGCAATTCTAGATGCAGGATAATATTTAGCTAGAAAAGCTCTTTGCATTCCAGTCCAATCTTGAATAGATCCCGAAGGCAAATCATATAACCAATCTTTTGCACTATTTTGTAAGCTAAAAGGAAAAGAACGCAGTTTAATAACTTCATCTCTTGTACCTTCTTGTTTCAAATTAGTACAAATAACATGAAATTCCTTAATGTGCCTAAGTGGATCTTCTCTAGGTAATCCATTAAATGTTGGCAAACATTGTATAAAACCAGTATGAATTTTAAAATTAGCATCAACTTATGGAAAAATAATGCATAAAGGTTGTTCATCAAGAGTAGGAGCAGTGAGTTCTTTTAGAGATCTTTGATTCAAAGCCATATTAAAAAGATGAGTAGGAAGAATATCACCAGAAATAAGTTGGGTATCCGGTTGATTTTCTGATTTTCCTTCTTCAAGATCCATAGCTTGTTCTATGATCTCAACTAGTGTTTTACTTCCTTGTTCTTCCCCAGTGATCTTACCACTTCTTAAGTGCATACAACAATGAACTTGTTGTGTGGCATCACCAAAGGAATGAAATCTGTATCTCAATATCACCAAATGAATGAAATATGTAACAAAATAAAAAGATTAACAATTTTAATAGAAGAAACAAATCATCGGCAACGGTGCCAAAATTTGACGAAGCCTGTCGTACGACTCTCAAATTTAAACCTAACAATTCCTATGTAGATAGGGAAAGTAGGGATCGAATCCACAGAGATTTGTCAACTCTTAAATTAAAATTATTAACCGAAAAAGGTTTTGGGGGTTTTTTGGTATTTTGAGAATAAGGTAATGACAACAATTAAAATAAATATTTTTGAGGTTTTGGATTTTGTAAAAAGAATTAAAATGAAATTTGGAATACAAATGATATAAAAAGCATTAGCAAGGAACTAGTATCAAGTTATATTTTTCATGGGATTAATCATAGATAAATACATTATTAAGTAGTTGGTTTTAGAATCCCAATCAGCTCAGACAGATTCCTATCCTTACAAAATAGATTAATCCCGATCAGCTCAGACAGATTAACCTCTAATTTAATTAAACACCACTACCAACCAGCATGTATAGGATGCTGATGTACTCATAAATTAACTGATTTTTATATTATTTAATGACTATATTTTGTTTGAAAATCGGTTAATTATATTATTTAATGGATATATTTCATGTTTCCCTTCTATTTCTTTGTTTGTAAGTTTTTCAGTATATTTTAGTTTATTATGGAGATAAAAAGAAGAATAAGAAATGTTGGAGAAGTTAAAAAAAAAAAATCTGTCATTTGATGAAGTGGTGCAATGAGAAGATGACACGTGGGGCAATCAGAAGATGACAAGTGGCACAATCAGAAGGTGACAAGTGGCGTTTCTAGGAGCCGTAATTTGGACCAATAAGGACACGACATGTGGCGAAGTTGGGGAAATTAGTCCACCAACTAAATTTTCAAGACTTTGGGGTGCAAAATGACCATTTTGCCCTTGATTTTTGTAGCTATAAATAGGGAGCTTATTTTTATGATTTAGACACCAATTTAGCTTCAATCTTCTCCATTTCTTTTGCAATTTATTTATTTTATTCTTGTCTTCATCTTAGTATATTTTTCAGATTTTTTAGAATAATATTTCAAGGCTTTTTGTAATATTTAGTAAAGAAATTTTGTCCGGATAATTTCAATATTTTCAAGGAGTTTATCTTTCAAATTTTCTTTCTAATGTTTATAAATTTCATCTTATATTTATTAAATATGTATTGTGAGTAATTTTATTTTGTTAGCAAGGATATGTGCTAAGTTATTAATAAATGGGATTATGAGATAATTTTCTTTGTACTTAATTTCTATTTGGATTTATTTAACTGGACTTATGGTCGGTTTACCCGCCTAGTCTTTATTTATTTTTCTTTATACACTTTAAATATCGCAAATGGATGGCCGAGCCACCTATTAGTTTAATTTACTTTTATGTCTTTTATTTTTTGTATTATGGAAGACCGAGCCTCCTAACTAGTTTAATATATTTTTATATCTTTAATTCTTTTTTTTTATGGAAGGCCGAGCCTCCATACTTTTAGTTTAATTTATTTAAATGGCCGGTTGAACCGCCTAATTTCTTTAGTTAATATAAATCCAATCTTTCTTTCTATATATATATATGTGTATTTATTTAATATACTTATATATATATATATATATTAATTAAGTATTTATATAATTCCTGTTTTAATCAATATAATTGTGTGAATTAATTGGATTGACAATATAGTTAATTAATGTGATTATATAGCTAGGATTATTAATCTTGTATTAATGATTCAAGTAGCATTTACTAGTTTAATTGAGTTGCAACTCTTGGCTTAATTAAATTAGTAGCGGAATTATATAATTTAAATTGTATATAATTAAGCTGATTGTTATATACAATTTAATGTTGGTGATGCCTTATTTGTTTAATGCGATTTGATTGAGCATCCTATACACGCTGGTTGGTAGTGGTGTTTAATTAAATTATAGATTAATTTGTCTGACCTGATCGGGATTAATCTATTTTGTAAGGATAGGAATCTGTCTGAACTGATCGTGATTCTAAAATCAACTACTTAATAATGTATTTATCTATGATTAATCCCATAAAAAATATAACTTGATACTAGTTCCTTGCTAATGCTTTTTATATCATTTGTATTCCAAATTTCCTTTTGAATTATTTTTACAAAATCCAAAACCTCAAAAATATGTATTTTAATTGTTGTCATTACATTGTTCTCAAAATTCCAAAAAATCCCCAAAACCTTGCCCGATTAACGATTTTAATTTAAGAGTTGACAAATCTCTGTGGATTCGATCCCTACTTTCCCTATCTACATAGGAATTGTTAGGTTTAAATTTGAGAGCCGTACGACAAGATTCGTCAGATGCTCAATCAAATTGCATTAAACAAATAAGGCATTACCAACATTAAATTGTATATAGCAATCAGCTTAATTATATACAATTTAAATTATATAATTCCGCTACTAATTTAATTAACCAAGAGTTGCAACTCAATTAAACTAGTAAATGTTACTTGAATCATTAATACAAGATTAATAATCCTAACTATATAATCACATTCATTAACTAGATTGTCAATCCAATTAATTCACACAATTATATTGGTTAAAACAGGAATTATATAAATACTTAATTAATATATATATATATATATAAGTATATTAAATAAATACACACACATATATATAGAAAGAAAGATTGGATTTATATTAACTAAAGAAATTAGACGGTTCAACCGGCCATTTAAATAAATTAAACTAAAAGTATGGAGGCTCGGCCTTCCATAAAAAAATGAATTAAAGATATAAAAATATATTAAACTAGTTAGGAGGCTTGGCCTTCCATAATACATAAAATAAAAGATATAAAAGTAAATTAAACTAATAGGTTGCTCAGCCATCCATTTGCGATATTTAAAGTGCATAAAACAAAATAAATAAAGATTAGGCGGGTAAACCGATCATAAGTCCAGTTAAATAAATCCAAATAGAAATTAAGTACAAAGAAATATTATCTCATAATCCCATTTATTAATAACTTAACACATATCCTTGCTAACAAAAGAAAATTACTCACAATACATATTTAATAAATATAAGACGAAATTTATAAACATTAGAAAGAAAATTTGAAAGATATACTCCCCGGAAATATTGAAATTATCCGAATAGAATTTCTTTACTAAATATTACAAAAAGCCTTGAAATATTATTCTAAAAAATCTAGAAAATATACTAAGATGAAGAAAATAATAAAAGAAATAAATTTCAAAAGAAATGGAGAAGATTTGAGCTAAATTGGTGTCTAAATCGTAAAAATAAGCTCCCTATTTATAACCACAAAAATAAGGGGCAAAATAGTCATTTTGCACCCCAAAGTCTTGAAAATTTAGTTGGTGGCCTAATTTCCCCAACTTCGCCACATGTCGCGTCCTCATTGGTCCAAATTGCGGCTTCTAGAAGCGCCACTTGTCACCTTCTGATTGCGCCACGTGTCATCTTCTCATTGCACCACATCATCAGATGACCGATTTTTTTTTTTTTAACTTCTCCAACATTTCTTCTGTTTCTTTTTATCTCCATAATGAACTAAAATACACTGGAAAACTTACAAATAAAGAAATAGAAGGGAAACGTGAAATATATCCATTAAATAACATAATTAACTGATTTTCAAACGGATTCATGATCTAATCCATGCAACAACAAGATTTCAAGTCTTCAAGGAAGTATACAAGTCAAGACTATCAAGATTTGAAGACAAGCTTTTATTGGATTAGATAGGAACTAGAGGTATAGTTTTAGAGTTATATATTTTGATCTCTAGTTCTACCTCTAATTGAGTAATGGTTTCTAAAGGTTGCTCTATGACGAGCGTGTCGTTGCGCTATCAAATTAATACCAAACTCAACCAACTTATGCAGTTAGGGCAAGTAAGGGTCGAACCCACAGAGACTTGTAAAATTTTAGAACAAGTAAACTAATCAAGATTAGGGGGGAAAGATTTGATTTTAATTTTAAAAGAATAAACTTTAAATAAATTTACTCACAAATTAATTAAGAATCAAAGAAAAGAAAAACGTTAGCAAGGACTTTGTATTTCGGTTTTACTTATTCGGGATTAATCATTGATAATAACCTATTTGAGTAGTGACTTAGAATTCCGCGTAGCGCAGCAAATTCCGATTCCTGTATAGTTAGGTTAATTCCCGAGAAGCACGGCAAATTAACTTTAACCTAATTAAACTAAATTACCGAATCGCTCGCATAAAATAGTCAATTAAGTTATTCAGCTCGAGGACAACATCAACACAAATTACATAAAGTTAATGGCCGATTAAAATCATGCAATTAGTTTCAAACAATTCCCTATCAATTAATCAAACACAGATTTAAATTAATCAATAGTTACTACTTTTGGTTACCGAAAACCGATTCTGCATAACCCTAGTTAATCAATTATGCAAAACAATTAAGATGGCCAATAATAATTGAAATAACACAATTGATAGAATAAAACCAAGAATTGTTCAAATACTCAAATAAAAGTAATGATTCCTTGAAAAGATCGAGTTTTTAATTACAAAACGTAAATCTCATATTTTCCCGAATAATATAAACCTAATACATGTCCTTGCTAACTTAAAAACGTTTACTCACAAAGCATAAAGGAAAACATCATAAAAAGATTAAGGGAAAGAGAGAAACTCATTAGTTGGAAATCCGATTTCCCGAGAAGCTCCCACCCTTTGATCTCCTACAATGCTTGGGAAGAAAATATCTAAGGTGCTTGACACCCTAAACTAAGCTATTAAGGCCTATAAATAGTTAGAAAAAGGTCCTAGGGTAGTTATACAAGAATCCTAATTAGAAACTACTTAAAACAATCTTAAAACTTTAAATTCGGAAAGTGGACGCCCGAGTCTTCAAAGTGGACGCCTGAGTAGATGATACGCGTCCACTTTACTGTCAATCTTCTGAGAGTGGACGCGTGACATTTGGTAGACGCGTCCACTTTCTTGCCTTGCGCGTCCACTTGACTGTCCTGCGCGTCCACTTTACTGTCCAACTTCTGAGGGTGGACGCGTGAAATTTGGTGGACGCGTCCACTTCCTGGCCTTGCGCGTCCACTTGAGTGTCCTGCGCGTCCACTTCTCCCTTCTTCTAAATATCCATCCTCAAATTCCCGATTTCTTCCAATTTCATTCCAACATCTTCTAAATCTTCTAAAGACCTGAAAACAAAAGTAATAGTGTAAAGAATCATTAAAATCACCAAAACACATAATTAGCTAGATTTAAACTTAATAAACATCATAATAACCCATAGAAAACTAAGCTAATTATGGTTCAATCACTCTATGAACTTAAAACGTTAATTCAAAATGTTTTTTATGTTAAAATATGTTTTGGTATTTCGAAAACCATGCATCTTGATTTCAAAACTTATATGGTTCATAAACTCTTGTTGGATTGATACCATAACTTATATGGTTGATTGAAATCATCATTTGTGTGTTAGAGTATTGTTGATACACAAATGAACATGTTTCAGTCGACCTAAAGTGGTCCAGGTATCGTCCATAAGTTAGTTTATCTTGTGGATGCATGTGCTGTCAAATTTGTTCATCTGCCAACCTGTGGACGACCATGAGGTCGACCGCAGGTGAAGTGAGGTCGACCGCAGGTGAAGTCCGGTCGACCGGAGGATGAAAAATCATCATCCGGTGGTTGTCCAGTGAGCTTGAGGATGATGGTGCGGACGACCAAGTCTGATTTGCGGTCGACCGCACTTCCTGAGTGGGTTTCCAACAGCTTCATTTTTGATCGTTGGGAACAAACCTTTAAATACCAAAACCTTTGGAATTCTTTTGAAGAAGATTTTTTGAGCAAAAACATTGTATATCTTGATCCTATAACATCTTAGAAACATTCCAAAACCCTTTCTAAACATCAATCTTGTTAAAATCATTCAAGAAGGGTTTTTACATTCAAAGGTGAATTTTGAGCAATCTTGACAAGCCATTACTCAAAGAGGTGATTGTGATTCAAATTGATATATCTTCACATTAAGGTGATATCTATCAAACTCTCTCTTATTATTATTGATTGTAATTGTATCAAGGTTGCAAGTAGCATAAAACCCTAAGTGTTAGGGTGAGCCTTGTGTAGGTTGTTTTGTATTCAAGGTTTGTTTGTAAAACCTTTGGGTGAACCTTGAATTGAATTGTTGTGTTAGGATTCACTAAGGAGAGTGGTGGGATTATTGTATAATCAAGGTTGTGTTGTAAAACTCAAGGGTTGAGTGAGCCTTGATTGGTTGAGAGGTTATTTGTAAAACCCTAAGGTGAATTGGGTGAACCTCTTTTGTAATCTCATTTATTTGATTAGTGAAGGGATTTGATAAATCCTTGAGTAGGTAACTCAAGGTAGTGGATTAGGTTTTGTTGGATAAACCGAACCACTATAAATCATTGTGTTCATTGCTCTAATTTCTGCAGTTTACTTGAACACATTATTTCTCACACAACTAGCACACAAAGTGTTTGATATTTGTTGTCAAAGAGGTGTTTTATTGAATTAGGTTGAAAAATTGAATAAAAACCTAATTCACCCCCCCTCTTAGGTTTTTCAAAATAGTATCAAGTTATATTTTTCATTAATTAATCATAGATAAATACATTATTAAGTAGTTGGTTTTAGAATCTCGATCAGCTCAAACAGATTTCTATCCTTACAAATTATATTAATCCCGACGTGCTCCAAAAGATTAATCTCTCAATTAAGTAAACACCACTATCAACCAGCGTGTATAGGATGCTCAATCAAACTACATTAAACAAATAAGACATCACCAACATTGAATTGTATATATAACAATCACCTTAATTATATACAATTTAAATTATATAATTCCACTACTGATTTAATTAAACCAAGAGCTGCAACTCAATTAAACTAGTAGATGCTATTTGAATCAATAATAAAAGATTAATAGTCGTAGTTATATAATCACATTCATTAATTAGATTGTCAATACAATTAATTCACACAATTATATTAGTTAAAACAAGAAATATATACATACTCAATTAATATATATATATATATAAGTATATTAAATAAATACGCAAATATATATATGACGAAGAATGTCGTATGACTTTCAAATTTAAACCTACAATTCCTATGCAGATAGGGAAAGTAGGATCGAATACACAGAGATTTGTCAACACTTAAATCAAAATCATTAATGAGGAGAGGTTTTGGGGGTATTGCTATTTTGAGAAAAAGAAATTAACGACAATTAAAATAAATATTTCTGGAGTTTTTGGATTTTTGAATTGAGTTAAAAAAAATTAGAATATAAATGATATAAAAAGGCGTTAGCAAGAAACTAGTATCAAATTATATATTTCATTGATTAATCATAGATAAATACATTATTAAGTAGTTGGTTTTAGAATCTCGATCAGGTCAAACAGATTCCTATACTTAAAAATTATATTAATTCCGATAAACTCAGAAAGATTAATTTCTAAATTAAGTAAACACCACTACCAACCAGGGTGTATAAGATGCTCAATCAAATTACATTAAACAAATAAGACATTACCAACATTAAATTGTATATAACAAGCAAATTAATTATATACAATTTAAATTCTATAATTCCAGTACTGATTTAATACAACCAATAGGTGCAACTTAATTAAAGTGGATGTTATTTGAATCATTAATAAAAGATTAATAATCGTAGTCATATAATCACAATCATTAACTAGATTGTCAAAACAATTAATTCACAAAATTATATTGGTTAAAACAAGAAATATATATATACATACTCAATTAATATATATATATATATAAGTATATTAAATCAATACGCAAATATATATATATATATATATATTTATATGATGAAGAATGTCATACGACTCCCAAATTTAAACCTAACAATTCCTATGTGGATAGAGAAAGTAATATCGAATCCACAGATATTCGTCAACACTTAAATTAAACTCATTAATCAGGAGAGGTTTGGGGAGTTTTGGTATTTTGAGAACAAGAAATTAACAACAATAAAAATAAATATTTCTGGAGTTTTTGGATTTGTGAATAGAGTTAAAAAAAAATTTAGAATATAAATGATATAAAAAGGCGTTAGCAAAGAAATAGTATCAAGTTATATTTTTCATTGATTAATCATAGATAAATACATTATTAAATAGTTGGTTTTAGAATCTCGATCAGGTCAAACATATTCCTATACTTACAAATTATATTAATTCCGATGAGCTCAGAGTGACTAATCTCTAAATTAAGGAAACACCACTACCAACCAGCGTGTATAAGATGCTCAATCAAATTACATTAAACAAATAAGACATTACCAACATTAAATTGTATATAACAATTAGATTAATTATATACAATTTAAATTATATAATTCTAGTAATGATTTAATACAACCAATAGCTGCAACTCAATTAAAATAGTAGATGTTATTTGAATCATTAATAAAAGATCAATAATCGTAGTTATATAATCACATTCATTAACTAGATTGTCAAAACAATGAATTAACAAAATTATATTGGTTAAAACAAGAAATATATACATACTAAATTAATATATATAAGTATATTAAATAAATACGCAAATATATATATGACGAATAATGTCGTACGACTCTCAAATTTAAACCTAACAATTTCTATGTGGATAGGGAAAGTAAGATCGAATCCACAGATATTTGTCAACACTTAAATTAAAATCATTAATGAGGACAGGTTTGGGGAGTTTTGATATTTTGAGAACAAGAAATTAACAACAATTAAAATAAAATTTTCTAGAGTTTTTGGATTTGTGAATAGAGTTAAAAAAAAAATTAGAATATAAATGATATAAAAAGGCGTTAGCAAAGAACTAGTATCAAGTTATATTTTTCATTGTTTAATCATAGATAAATACATTATTAAGTAGTTGGTTTTAGAACATCGATCAGTTCAAACAGATTTCTATACTTACAAATTATATTAATTTCGATGAGCTCAGAAAGATTAATCTCTAAATTAAGTAAAAACCACTACCAACCAGCGTGTATAAGATGCTCAATCAAATTACATTAAACAAATAAGGCATTACCAACATTAAATTGTATATAACAATCAGATTAATTATATACAATTTAATTTATGTAATTCAGTACTGATTTAATAGATTGTCAATACAATTAATTCACAAAATTATATTGGTTAAAACAAGAAATATATACAAACTCAATTAATATATATATATATATATAAGTATATTAAATAAATAAGCAAATATATATATATATATATATATTTGACGAAGCTTGTCGTACGACTCTCAAATTTAAACATAACAATTCCTATGTAAATAAGGATAGTAGGATCGAATCCACAGAGATTTGTCAACCCTTAAATTAAAATCATTAATGAGGAAAGGTTTTGAGGTTTTGATATTTTGAGAACAAAAAAAATAACAACAATTAAAATTAATATTTATGGAGTTTTTGGATTTATGAATCGAGTTAAAAGAAAATTAGAATATAAATGATATAAAAAGACGTAAGCAAGGAACTAGTATCAAGTTTTATTTTTCATTGATTAATCATAGATAAATACATTATTAAGTAGTTGGTTTTAGAATCACGATGACCTCAAACAGATTTCTATATTTACAAATTAGATTAATCCCGATGATCACATACAGGTTAATCTCTAAATTAAGTAACTCCACTACCAACTAGCGTGTATACGATGCTGAATCAAATTGTATTAAACAAATAAAGAAAATCATCAACATTAAATTGTATATTACAATCAATTTAATTATATACAATATAAAATATATAACTACGCTATTGATTTAATTAAACCAACAGCTGCAACTCAATTAAACAAGTAGATGCTATTTGAATCATTAATACAAGATTAATAATCTTAGCTATATAATCACATTTATTAACTAGATTGTCAATCCAATTAATTCACACAGTTATATTGGTTAAAACAAGAATTATATATACATTCTGAATTAATATATATATATATATATATTTATATTAGTATATTAAATAAATACGCAAATATATATATATGACGAAGCGTGTCGTACGTCTCTCAAATTTAAACCTAACAATTTCAATGTAGATAGGGAAAGTAGGATCGAATTCACAGAGATTTGTCAACTCTTAAATTAAAATCATTAATCAAAAAAGGTTTTGGGGGTTTCGGTATTTTAATCCCGAAGAGGTCATGCAGGTTAATCTCTAAATTAAGTAAACACCACTATCAATCAGCGTATATATGATGCTCAATCAAATTGAATTAAACGGTTAAGTTATCGCCAACATTAAATTGTATATAACAATCAGATTAATTATATAAAATTTAAATTATATAATAACATTACTAATTTAATTAAACAAGAGCTGTCACTCAATTATACTAGTAGATGTTATTTCAATAATTAATACAAGATTAATAATCTTAGGTATATAATCACATTCATTAACTAGATTGTCAATACAATTAATTCACACAATTATATTGGTTAAAAACAAGAATTATATACCTACTCAAGTAATATATATATATATATATATATAAATATATTAAACAAAATGTGTCGTAGGTCTGTCACATTTAAATCTCACATTTCCTATGTAGATAGGAAAAGTAGGATCGAATCCACAGAGATTTGTCAACACTTAAATTTAAATCATTAATCAGAAAACGTTTTGAGGGTTTTGGTATTTTGAGAACAAGAAAATAACAACAATTAAAATAAATATTTCTGGAGTTTTTGGATTTGTGAATATAGTTAAAAAGGAATTTATAATATAAATGATAGAAAAAAGTGTTAGCAAGGAGCTAGTATCAAATTATATTTTTAATGAGATTAATCATAGATAAATACATAATTAAGTAGTTGGTTTTAGAATCCCGATGAACTCAAACAGATTCTTATCTTTACAAATTAGATTAATCCCGATGACCTCATACAGGTTAATCTCTAAATTAAGTAAACACTACTACCAACGAGCGTGTATACGATGCTCAATTAAATTGTATTAAACAAATAAGACATCCCCAACATTAAATTGTATATTACAATCAATTTAATTATATATAATATAAATTATATAACTACGCTACTGATTTAATTAAACCAAGAGCTGCAACTCAATTAAACAAGTAAATGCTATTTGAATCATTAATAAAAGATTAATAATCTTAGCTATATAATCATATTCATTAACTCGATTGTCAATCCAATTAATTCACACAGTTATATTGGTTAAAACAATAATTATATACATACTGAATAAATATATATATATATAAGTATATTAAATAAATACGCAAATATATATATATATATATATATGTGACGAAGCGTGTAATACGTTTCTCAAATTTAAACCTAACAATTCCAATGTAGATAGGAAAAGTAGGATCAAATCCACAGAGATTTGTCCAATATTAAATTAAAACCATTAATGAAAAAAGGTTTTGGGGGTTTCGGTATTTTGAGAATTAGAAAATAACAACAATTAAAATAAATATTTCTGGAGTTTTTGGATTTATGAATATAGTTAAAAAGGAATTTGTAATATAAATGATATAAAAAACTGTTAGCAAAGAATTAGTATCAAATTATATTTTCATGAGATTAATCATAGATAAATACGTGATTAAGTAGTTGGTTTTAGAATCTCGATGAGCTCAGACAGATTCCTATCTTTACAAATTAGATTAATCCCGATGACCTCATACAGGTTAATCTCTAAATTAAGTAACACCACTACCAATCAGCGTGTATACGATACTCAATCAAATTATATTAAACAAATAAGGCATCACCAACATTAAATTTTATATAACAATCAATTTAATTATATACAATATAAATTATATAACTACGCTACTAATTTAATTAAACCAAAAAATACAACTCAATTAAACTAGTAGATGTTATTTGAATCATTAATACAAGATTAATAATCGTAGCTATATAATCACATTTATTAACTAGATTGTCAATCCAATTAATTCACACAGTTATATTGGTTAAAACAAGAATTATATACATTTTGAATTAATATATATATATATATATATAAGTATATTAAATAAATACACAAATATATATATTTATATGACGAAGCGTGTCGTACATCTCTCAAATTTAAACCTAACAATTCCTATGTAGATAGAGAAAGTAGGATCGAATCCACAGAGATTTGTCAACTCTTAAATTAACATCATTAATCAAAAAAGGTTTTGGGGGTTTCGGTATTTTAAGAAGAAGAAAATAACAAGAATTAAAATAAATATTTATGGAGTTTTTGGATTTGTGAATATAGTTAAAAAGGAATTTAGAATATAAATGATATAAAAAGACGTGAACAAGGAACTAGTATCAAGTTATATTTTTAATTGAATTAATCGTAGATAAATATATTATTAAGTAGTTGGTTTTAGAATCACGATGAGTTCAAACAAATTCCTACCTTTCCAAATGAGATTAATCCCGAAGAGGTCATGCAGGTTAATCTCTAAATTAAGTAAACACCACTATCAATCAGCGTATATAGGATGCTCAATCAAATTGAATTAAACAATTAAGGTATCGCCAACATTAAATTGTATATAACAATCAGATTAATTATATACAATTTAAATTATATAATAACGCTACTGATTTAATTAAACAAGAGCTGCCACTCAATTAAACTAGTAGATGCTATTTGAATCATTAATACAAGATTAATAATCTTAGCTATATAATCACATTCATTAACTAGATTGTCAATATATTTAATTCACACAATTATATTGGTTAAAATAGGAATTATATAAATATTTAATTAATATATATATATATATAAGTATATTAAATAAATACACACATATATATATTTATAGAAAGAAAGATTGGATTTATATTAACTAAAGAAATTAGGCGGTTCAACCGGCCATTTAAATAAATTAAACTAAAAGTATGGAGGCTCAGCCTTACATAAAAAAAAAAAGAATTAAAGACATTAAAATATATTAAACTAGTTAGGAGGCTCGACCTTCCATAATACAGAAAATAAAAGACATAAAAGTAAATTAAACTAATAGATGGCTCGGCCATCCATTTGCGATATTTAAAGTGCATAAAGCAAAATAAATAACGACTAGGCGGGTAAACCGACCATACCAGTTAAATAAATCCAAATAGAAATTAAGTACAAAGAAAATTATCTCATAATCCCATTTATTAATAACTTAACACATATCTTTGCTAACAAAAGAAAATTACTCACAATACATATTTAATAAATATAAGATGAAATTTATAAACATTAGAAACAAAATTTGAAAGATAAACTCCCCGGAAATATTAAAATTATCCGGACATAATTTCTTTACTAAATATTACAAAAAGCCTTGAACCATTATTCTAAAAAATATGGAAAATATACTAAGATGAAGACAATAATAAAATAAATAAATTGCAAAAGAAATGGAGAAGATTAGAGCTAAATTGGTGTTGAAATGATAAAAATAAGCTTCTTATTTATAACCACAGAAATCAGAGGCAAAATGGTCATTTCACACTCCAAATTCTTGAAAATTTAGTTGGTGGCCTAATTTCTCCAACCTTCGCCATGTGTCGCGTCCTCATTGGTCAACATTGCGACTTCTAGAAGCGTCATTTGTCATCTTCTGATTTCACCAGTTTGTTGTCATATGCCACTTATGTCTTTTCAAACTGTTGCAGTTCTAGATCCAGGATAATATTTAACTAGAAAAGCACTTTGCATTTCAGTCCAATCTTGAATAGATCCCGAAGGCAAATCATATAACCAATCTTTTGCACTATTTTGTAAACTAAAAGGAAAAGAACGTAGTTTAATAACTTCATCTCTTGTACCTTCTTGTTTCAAATTAGTGCAAATAACATGAAATTCCTTAATGTGCCTAAGTGGATCTTCTCCAGGTAATCCATTAAATGTTGGCAAACATTGTATAAAACCAGTATGCATTTTAAAATTATCATCAATTTGTGGAAAAATAATGCATAAAGGTTGTTCATCAAGAGTAGGAGCAGTGAGTTCTTTTAGAGATCTTTGATTCAAAACCATATTAAAAAGATGAGCAGGAAGAATATCACCAGAAATAAGTTGGGTATCCAGTTGATTTTTCGCTTTTCCTTCTTCAAGATCTGTAGCTTGTTCTCTGAACTCAATTGATGTTTTACTAATTTGTTTTTCCCCGGTGATCTTCCCACTCCCTTGTTGTCTGGTGTCATCAAATGAATGAAATTTGCATTTGAATATCACCAAAGGAATGAAATCTGTAACAAAATAAAAAGATTAACAATTTTAAAGAAGAAATTAAAACAAATCCCCAGCAACGGCACCAAAATTTGACGCAGCCAGTCGTACGACTCTCAAATTTAAACCTAACAATTTCTATGTAGATAGGGAAAGTAGGGATCGAATCCACATAGATTTGTCAACTCTTAAATTAAAATCGTTAATCGGAAAAGGTTTTGGGGTTTTTTTTTGGAATTTTGAGAATAATGTAATGACAACAATTAAAATAAATATTTTTGAGGTTTTGGATTTTGTAAAAAGAATTAAAAACGAAATTTGGAATACAAATGATATAAAAAGCGTTAGCAAGGATCTAGTATCAAGTTATATTTTTCATGGGATTAATCATAGATAAATATATTATTAAGTAGTTGGTTTTAAAATCCTGATCAGCTCAGACAGATTCCTATCCTTAAAAATTAGATTAATCGCGATAGCTTAGACAGATTAATCTTTAATTTAATTAAACACCACTACCAACCAGCGTGTATAGGATGCTCAATCAAATCGCATTAAACAAATAAGGCATCACCAACATTAAATTGTATATAACAATCAGCTTAATTATATATAATTTAAATTATAAAATTTCGTTCCTAATTTAATTAAGCCAATAACTGCAACTCAATTAAACTAGTAGATGCTACTTGAATCATTAATACAAGATTAATAATCCTAGCTATATAATCACATTCATTAACTAGATTGTCAATCCAATTAATCCACACAATTATATTGGCTAAAACAGTAATTATATAAATACTCAATTAATATATATATATAAGTATATTAAATAAATACACAAATATATATATATATATATATATATATATAGAAAGATTGAATTTCTATTAACTAAACAAATTAGTTGGTTCAACCGGTCATTTAAATAAATTAAACTAAAAGTATAAAGGTTTGGTCTTCCATAAAAAAGAATTAAAGAAATAAAAAAAAGTTAAACTAGTTAGGAGGCTTGACAATCCATTTGAGATATTTAAAGTGTATAAAGCAAAATAAATAAAGACTAGGTAGGTAAAACGAACATAAGTCCAGTTAAATAAATCCAAATAGAAATTAAGTACAAAGAAAATTATTTCATAATCTCATTTATTAATAACTTAACACATATTCTTACTAATCAAAGGAAATTACTCACAATACATATTTAATAAATATAAGATGAAATTTATAAACATTGGAAAGAAAATTTGAAAGATAAACTTCCCGAAAATATTGAAATTATCCGGACATAAATTCTTTACTAAATATTACAAAAAGCCTTGAAATATTGTTCTAAAAATTCTGGAAAATATACTAAGATGAAGACAATAATAAAAGAAAGAAATTGCAAAAGAAATGGAAAAGATTGGAACTAAATTGGTGTTGAAATCATAAAAATAAGCTTCCTATTTATAGGCACAAAAATCAGGGGCAAAATAGTCATTTTGCACCCCAAAATCTTGAAAATTTAGTTGGTGGCCTAATTTCCCAACTTCACCACGTGTCGCATCCTCATTGCTCCATATTGCGGTTTCTAGAAGCGCCACTTGTTATCTTTTGATTGCGCCACGTCATCAATTACATGAAGTTTTTTTTTTTTAACTTCTCCAACATTTCTTCTTCTTTTTATCTCCATAATGAACAAAAATACACTGAAAAACTTACAAACAAAGAAATAGAAAGGAAATGTGAATATATCCATTAAATAACATAATTAATCAATTTTTAAACAAAATATAGTCATTAAATAACATAAAATTCAGTTAATTCATGAGTACACAAGGTCACTACAGGAAGAACAATATTTGAGCATTATATTGCAAAGCAAAAGAAACTTAATGATATCAAAAACTAATAAAATGAGGCAGCAAGGACTTCCAATAATTCGTAAACATCCATATGCAACAGAGGTGCTGTTAAAACCACAATTAATTATAGGAAGTCTGAGAAAGTTGCAGGTATAAAGATTCTCTTTACCAGCTAATATTCTGAGTTTTGAAGCAACAGGAATATCAATTGTTTCTTTTTCCAATTAACTTCAATATTTTGTACATGCTCATTTTCTATTATAAAGGGAATCAATGACACAAATCTCTGAGCAGCACTATGCAAGCTTATAACCTGAGAAAAAAAATATAGTTTTAAGCATGTGCTTCCCTCAAACAAGCTATACAAGGGAGGAGTGAGCAATCAGACAACAATTTACTTCTCCAGCAAAAATTGAACTCTTGAAAAGTTACATTCCAAAGATGTTAATATAGTTAGAAAGGAAACTCCAACTCATCCACCATACTCGCTCACAGAAAATTTTATACTTAAAAGTTTGAATCTCCAGCAACAGTTGGAAGGTGAAAAATAATGTGAAATTTTGATTTTCAAATTCAGAAATGAAAGGTCTGAAAGGAAGATATAATACAAATAAACTTGCAGTTTACAGATGCACAGAATACAGAGAAGACAGTAATACTCACAAAATGTATCTATGTTGGTTAATACTCACAATGAATCAATTTAAATTAAAGAACTACACTAAAAGAGAATAATTTTTACATTTTAGAGAAGCTAATCTTTACAGAAAAATCAGCTACAAAAGTAACCTAATCCAAATGTAAGCAATTAAGAAATAGAAAAAATAATCGTGAAAATGAACGTATTTGAGAATGTAATAGAGAATATATTACAAGGGTTCTTTGCTTCATGAACTGCATTCTGTCCAACATGATATGAAAGGTTTCGTTATGGAAAACATGTCAGGTCTGGTCAAATAACTTAGATGCCTTATGTTTTAAGAGGAAATGGAATAAAACAAAAGAAAGGTCGCAGACTGAAGAAGAAGAAGAAAAGTAAGTATATACATGGTTTCTTAGTTGACAATTCATATCCGTCTCACACTCTTCGAACATTTTGAGTTTAAAATACATGAGGCAATACATTATTGCATAACCAGTAATCCTACAAACACAAACTCAACAAAGAAAATATTATATATTATCAGCTTAACCAGTAATCTTTCCACAAAAGTATGTAGGTTATGATAATTACAGGAAAAGTCTAGCCTGATAGATAAACCCTTCAGATCTCCAACAATAATTCATTCCCAAAATCCAGAAACTGGTGAGCCAAACACATCCACTAAAGAAAATGCATTACTATGTTCAAACCCTACCCCAATAATTACGAGTACAGTATCCCAATTCCTTTTTGAACAAAGTTGCTTTTCTAATACGGTTTTTTTTTTTTTTCCTAACACGGTTTTCTCATTAGGAAAGGACACAAAAATTTACTCCCTTGACTATACTCTTCTAAGTTTCGTATAGTTACTACCGTGAAAAATATCGCATGTGGCCTCATTAAATTAAAAATCTTAACCTCCTACCACCTTCAAAACAAATTTCAGTTATGGATCATTCTATGCGTAATCCTGTTGTAATTATGTTACTAATATGCATGAACAGAAATATAAAACAATTGAAGTACCAGAAACATAAGGTGAATGCTCCATAACTTACAATGAAATAGTGTCCAATCATTTGGAAAAGCCTCCAAGCTTAATCAATGTAAGCAACACAAAATCTGAGAGAAGATGTTACATAATTACACATGATAATTATAACATAAAGACCCAAAAACGAAAATTAAAGAAAAATTCTCTAATTAACTCGTGTAGTTGATCTTCATTTAACTCTTGCACACATAGATATGTAACCTCCCTTGGTGAAGCTTTGGAATTTTCAAGTTTTACAGTTTCTTTGTATTGAACATCAATTTTCAATCCTTGTAAAGTCTTTTTCATCCTCTTTGTCCTTGTCTTAGTCATTGGACCACCAATTCCATGTAGAAGATATACATGATATTTGAAATCATCAACTTGCTTGGGAACTTCAACTTGGTCAGCATCTTGATCTCCATTAACTTTCGGTCGATCGGAAGTTGTCGTATATCCTTCCTAAACACTATAACATGTAAATAATGACCTCAATCAACCTTAAAAGTTAGGGTATCCACCTAATAAAGGTTTTAACCCACTTGAGCTTTGAAATTAAATAAAAGCTCTAGGTTTTCCACTCTCTTATACTAGAGAATGTGGTCCCTCATGGTTAGTCAATTTATACATTTACTCAAGAGAGTTGTGATTACTACTCTTGGGATTGGTTCACAAATGAATATAAGATATGGGATGCCATTCCTGAGGTATATTTTTAATTCATATGAACATGATTTCAAGCAATCATTTTCAAGAAATTATTCTAAGCAAGAAAAGATTTCACTATTCAAACTCTTCTATATTTTAAAGAGTTTTGAGAATATTTTGCCAAGGAAATTCTCTTGGCATCTTAAAATGATTTCACATATGATATGAGCAAATAATTTTCTCAAAATGACTCTTATACAATAGAGTGTTTGAAAAGTAATAATGATTTGATAAGAAAATCCTTTTTGGCATGAGTGATATGCCATGTATGTGAATGTGAAAGGTTTTGTTCACGTCAGGGGTTACTATAATCAAGATTGGAAGTTTTGAATATGTGATATTATAATGAGAACCTTCATTTAGAGCCAATCACCCTCTTTGTAGGTTCAAATGGTAACCTTATACGATACATACTTTTGATCTCTTGACATGTTTCTAGACTTGGCCAAGGCATTAATATGAACTTCTCAAAGGACGTTCTTAGGAGTCTATTCTACTAGTGTTTATGTGTTTGGCAGACGCCTATCCGAGTTAGGAGGTTTAAATTTGGAGACGCGTTATGTGCGTTGATTAAACCATAATTTACTAGATTTTTAGGGATTAATCTTTTTTATATTTTATATAAAATCTAGTGACTTACATGTTTTTGTGTTTTTAAGTTAGTCCTCATGTTTAAATCTTTGTTTGTAGGATTTTGGATGAATTTGGCTAAGAAATTGAGAAGTTAAAAAGAAGAAACAAAAGGCGGGAATTGAGAAGTTAAAAACTGGTGAAACATAGGCAAGGTTGTCGCTCATATGGCAACCATCTATCTCCAAATTGTGGAGAAATCATGCCTAGCTACAAGGGTGACTTAAGTAGTTTTAAATTTTTTCACTTAGCCTTTTAGGTACTATAGCTCTAAAGTGTGTTGTACCTATATATACTATTGTAGGAGTGTTTTGAGAACCCTAGCCTCCTTAGACTGTCTCTAGAACTTCTTAGCTACAAAATAACAATTGTGAACTCTTGTATTGGCATTGAAGAAGATCGAAGAAACTGGAACTTTACAAATTTCGATTCTCCAATGGAATGAGTTTTTCTCTATCCTTTATTCTCTCTTTAATGTTAGTAATTTGTTAGTTAGCAAGGATATATATTAAGTTGATTTTTTATGGGATTTTGAGATTATTCTAGTCATAGATTTAGATTTAACCTCTAGATTAATATTTTTTAGAACTATATCTTCAAGAATTGATCTTAAACTAAAAGAATCTAATATTTGGTTAGTTAATGTTAAAATTGATCTTGAGAGTTTGAAATTAAGACTAGTCATGTTAATTGGTTTACATGGATGATTAACTAGGATTTGAGAACCAGAAGTTCGATTTTCCATTGGAGTATTATTAATTGATGAAACTTAGTTTGATTAATTAATGAGAAATTATTTGAAATAAATTACATAAATTTAATTGGCTATTATCTTTATGATATTTATGTTGGTGATGTTCTTAGTCTTTTTGCAACTTGAATCTAAATACATATTCCTTACTAACGCCTTTTTGTCATAGATTTACAAAAGTGTGTAGTGTTTGTTATTTTTAAAAATTTTCATCTTCTAATTTATTTTCAACACACAAATCTTCTAATTACCATCTTCTAGTGCCTTATCAATGTTTGTCATTAATAAAAATTAAGACATTAAAAGCTTTACGGCTCTTAGTACACTTAATCAAATTGTAATGAGTTTATAAGGCATCACCAATGCTACATTGTATATAAAAGTGAGCTTCGATTATATATAATTTAAGCTATATAATTCGCTATTATTTAACTAAGTCATGAGTTGTAATGTAATTATAGTAACATATGCTACTATGTTTATCAATCATACTAATCAATTTATATAAATACTCAATAATATATTTATATATATTGGACTAACCTAAAAGTAAGAAGTTTTCTCCCTCGGTAAAAGGCGTGTAAAGTTAAAGATAGAGTTTTACTTTTCACCTGTACGTTATTTATATTTCATTAAGTAAATTTGACTTTTCACCCACTACTATTATGGTAATTTAAATGATAGAATGTAAATACCGACCCAATGTGTTACTTTTTTATTGTGGGCTTATTTTATTTATTAGACCCACAATTATTTAATTAGGGTTGTTTTATTTTATAGGGATTAAGGTATAAATATATAGTTATGAGATTAACCCTACTTCACCATTCTATTTTACGTTATTTTATCTAGAGACAACTTCTGGTGAAATAGAGACGGCGGCTAGGCAAAGTAATTCTTATGAGAACCACTCAACCCTAAGGTCAATCTCAAGTAATTTTATGACTTCAATAATTTCTTAAAGGTATATTATGGATTTAATTTGAGAATTTTATGAATAGGTGAGAGCAATTCTTTCGGGGACTATCTGAATTAGGAAGAAGTATTTGATTGAGGTAAGTAGTTTTGATACCTCTGATTTTATTGAAAAAGTATCTCTCAAAAATTGTAATTTTGTTTATCTCATTATTTTTGTACATAAATTATGAAATGAGTTTGAGTAATTTATGTTTTGAAAATTTATTCATATATTGTGGCTTAATTTATACTGGAAATATGAATGATTTTTGTGGAACTCATGTGGAATAATTTGAAGTTGATAGGAACATATTCCAACTTTTAATTTGATTCCATTCATTCACATAAAAATTTGTTTGTTATTTGACCGTTTTAGCAGTGATACAGCTGGGTCTGACATCAAATTTTGGAACTAATAGATGTTATCATCGAATGAGTTCTCTTAAATTGTTAGATGAATGATTTGATTGATTAATAAATTTATGTCACATATTTTATGAATAATTGAATATCGAACTATTATATGAACATTTGAAATCCTATAGTGTATTAAATTTCACATAAAAAATTCAGTTTCATATTTTATTTCTTTATTTTCTGCACAATTTATCTATTTTTCTGCACAATATTTCTATTTTCTGCACAGTATTTCTATGGTGAAAAGTTCTATTTTTGTCCAGAAAAATTCTGCACAACTTTTTTTTATTTTCTGCACAGTTTTTCTATGGAGAAGAGTTCTATTCTTGTCCAGAAAAATTCTGCACAGCTTTTCTTTATTTTTTGCACAGTTTTCCTATGGAAAAGAGTTATATATTTTATATAAAAATTCTGCACAACTTTATTTATTTTCTATACAGCTTTTCTATTGTCTGCACTTTTTTATAGTAAATTTATGCAGCTATTATATCCAATTTTTGTCCAATTTACTGCATAGTTTTTCCTCGGTATTTTTCAATAGTTTCCAATAAATTTGTAGCAATAATTTCATCAATTTCTGCACTAATTTCCTGCAATGTTCAACAACTTCAGTAATTTCTGCGGTATTTTTACACAACTTTTATACAATATTTTAAAAACATTTTAATGCAATATTTCAACAATTCTCTAAAAAGTAAATATTAATTTTTCCCGAAGCTTTATTGATTCTCTTTAAAAATGATAAAAGAAAATTGTTTATTTTATTTATTCACATAATATTTTATTAAGATACTTATAAGAACTTTATTCAAAACGCATTAGACATATTTAAATTTTACATGTCCATTTGAATTAGATAAGATTTCAAGAATCATATATGCATGTAATAATTCATTCCTTGGAGGAATCATAACTATATCCTGAGACTACATTTGAGACTATATCATATAACTGTATTAATTCATATCTTATATTTTCATATGATAAGACTACATTTGAGGAATGTGAAGAGAACACTTGGTAGATTAAGTTTTTGACCATCTTCTAATAGATTATCAGCTTTTGTTATTGGAAGATTTGATAGTTATTTATTTATTACACTTTATTAGACTTTTTTTTGGGCTTTGTTTTGGATTTTAGTTATTTTTTTGGACGATTTTGATTGAATGTAAGGATATTTTTATTTCTTTGAATGAATAGCATTTATTTCCTGGGTTATGATTTATTTTGAAAGTCTTTGTAGCCTTATGATTATGGAGGATACTTCATGGTCACGACGTGCTACATCCCGGTTTCGGGACGTGACATAGAAAGTAAATTTGGAGTCTAAACATATATTGTACAAGTATTTAAATAACAGTAAAGTAAATTTAGCAGGTTTTCACCACCACTTTACTAAAATTTAAAGATTAGATTGTTGAACTGGTCATTAGTTAAGTTAATTAAGTCCTATTGTCCCTGTCCAAATCTAGGTCAAGGTAATTATCTCATAGTCTCATTAATTAATAATTTTATACACGTTCTTACTTACTTACAAAGGATTAACTACTCACAATACATATTAAACAAATTATAGATGAAGAATTATGAAATTGAAAGAGAGAAAAAAACACCCCTAGAATTACTTCATGTCAACACGCCTTCTAAATTCTTGAATTTTCTTCTAATATTCTTCAAAATCTAACTCTAGAAATATTGAATTAAAATTATCTCTTTAATATCTATGAATTACAGAGATAAAATGGATAAAACTTGGAAAGAAAAATTGTAAAAATAAAGAGAAATAGATGAGTATTTATAGGAGAAATGTTGGGGACAAAATAAAAACTTACCAACTAAAAAGGCTAAAATGAAATTATTACAAAGATTGGTCCATGTGGGCTGTGGCTTTATTGTTTTATACTCAACGCCATGTGGCACCATTTGGATGGGCCAAATTGGAAGGCTTGCACATGTTGAGCTCCTTTTGCAAATAATGTGTCCTCACTTTTTAAAAGTTTTTTAAAAAACATCAGAGGTCCAATAAATTATGTCGTTTTTAAATACTTATGGCACACACTTCTGTCATAAGGATGTTACTGAGGCGGGTTAAGATGGATTCGGAACCGTACTCGTTCCTGTGGGTACGAAGATTACCCAATTTAAGTTGGGAAGGGTACGAGAATGGAGATATAATTACAGGTATTAGCAAGGATGGAGATGGAGATGGGGATGGGGATGGGTGCCCACCTGTACCCGTTTCATATTTGTTTTGTACTCGCATATATTTTTACTTAGTTTTTATTAATTACTTATATTTAATTATATATAAGTGTGTATATAAATATAGATATAGAATTTATAAGATTAAAATGTAAAACAATATAAATTAAAATTGGAATTATACCTATTGTGAGAGCATTCATATTATGAGCTGCTTGAGCAACTACGTACTCATATTATTCCAAAGTTACTTCTTCCATAAATGAGACCAATATCGCAACTGGCTAATATTCTTCCAAATTCCAGTGTGGTAGACTAATATGACACTTTGTTCCCAACTATCACATCTCCAAAAATGCCAATTGTTTATACTTTTTGCTCCCAATTTCGTTTGATTTTTTTTGTTCGTTGAGAAGTTGAAGGGTTACAGGTTTGCACATGTTTGGATGATGTGTTTTCCATAAGTATAGAAATGATAAAGAAGAAGAAGAAGAAGAAAAGTATGAAGATATTGCTACTTTGTAATAGAGAAGAAATGAATAAGGAATCTTGATGTACACATAAATTAACTGATTTTTATACTACTTAATGATTATATTTTGTTTAAAAATCGGTTAATTGTGTCATTTAATGGATATATTTCACATTTCCTTTCTATTTCTTTGTGTTATAAGTTTTTCAGTGTATTCTAGTACATTTTGGAGATAAAAAGAAGAAGAAGAAATGAAGATGAAGATGAAAAAAAAAAAAAAAAAAGATGAACAGTAACTCCGGTGAATAGTACCACCGTCGATGATGACGTCACTGCTTACGTCATGAACAGTGTCCGTCGGCTGGTCAAAGTCAACAAGTCAACCTGCTACAGTACCCGGAGGTCAAAATGACCATTTTACCCCTAGAAATTTCCCTATAAATATGCTAGCTTCATTTCTCATTTTAGACACCAATTTAGCTCCAATCTTCTTCATTTCTTTTGTAATCTCTTTCTTTTATTATTATCTTCATATTAATATAATTTTTAGAATTTTTAGAATAGTTTTTCAAGTCTTTTTGTAAAATTTAGTAAAGAAATTCTGTCCGGATAATTTCAATATTTTCGGGGAGTATTTCTTTCAAATTTTCGTTCTAATGTTTATAAATTTCATCTTATATTTATTAAATATGGATTGTGAGTAATTTCCTTTTGTTAGCAAGGATATGTGTTAAGTTATTAATAAATGGGATTATGAGATAATTTTCTTTGTACTTAATTTCTATTTGGATTTATTTAACTGGACTTATGGTCGGTTTACCCGCCTAGTCTTTATTTATTTTGCTTTATGCACTTTAAATATCACAAATGGATGGCCGAGCCACCTATTAGTTTAATTTACTTTTATGTCTTTTATTTTCTTTTTTATGGAAGGCCGAGCCTCCATACTTTTAGTTTAATTTATTTAAATGGTCGGTTGAACCGCCTAATTTGTTTAGTTAATATAAATCCAATCTTTCTTTATATATATATATATATATATATATTTGTATATTTATTTAATATACTTATATCTATATATTAATTAAGTATTTATGTAATTCCTGTTTTAATTAATATAATTATGTGAATTAATTGGATTGACAATCCAATTAATAAACGTGATTATATAGCTAGGATTATTAATCTTGTATTAATGATTCAAGTGGCATCTACTAATTTAATTGAGTTGCAGCTCTTGGCTTAATTAAATTAGTAGTGGAATTATATAATTTAAATTGTATATAATTAAGCTGATTGTTATATACAATTTAATGTTGGTGATGCCTTATTTACTTAATGCAATTTGATTGAACATCCTATACACGCTGGTTGGTAGTGGTGTTTAATTAAATTAGAGATTAATCTGTCTGAGCTGATCGGGATTAATCTAATTTGTAAGGATAGGAATCTGTCTGAGCTGATCGGGATTCTAAAACCAATTACTTAATAATGTCTTTATCTATGATTAATCCCATGAAAAATATAACTTGATACTAATTCCTTGCTAACGTTTTTTTTATATCATTTATATTCCAAATTCCTTTTTAATTCTATTCTCAAAATACCAAAAACCCCCCAAAACCCTTTCCGATTAATGATTTTAATTTAAGAGTTGACAAATCTCTGTGGATTCGATCCCTACTTTCCCTATCTACATAGGAATTGTTAGGTTTAAATTTGAGAGCCGCACGACAGGCTTCGTCAAATTTTGGCGCCGTTGCCGGGGATTTGTTTTAATTTCTTCTATTAAATTATTAATCTTTTTCTTTTGTTACAAATTTCATTCCTTTGGTGACACCAAACAACAAGTTCATTGTTGTATGCGCTTAAGAAGTGGTAAGATCACCGGAGAAGGATAAGGGAGTAAAACACCAGTTGAGATCAGAGAACAAGCTACGGATCTTGAAGAAGGCAAGGCAGAAAATTAACCGGATACCCAACTTATTTCTGGTGATATTCTTCCTACTTATCTTTTAAATATGGCTTTGAATCAAAGATCTTTGAAAGAACTCACTGCTCCCACTCTTGATGAACAACCTTTATGCATTATTTTTCCACAAGTTGATGCTAATTTTAAAATGCATACTGGTTTTATACAATGTTTGCCAACTTTTAATGGATTACCTGGAGAAGATCCACTTAGGCACATTAAGGAATTTCATGTTATTTGCACTAATTTGAAACAAGAAGGTACAGGAGATGAAGTTATTAAACTGCGTTCTTTTCCTTTTAGTTTACAAAATAGTGCAAAAGATTGGTTATATGATTTGCCTTCGGGATCTATTCAAGATTGGACTGGAATGCAAAGAGCTTTTCTAGCTAAATATTATCCTGCATCTAGAACTGCAACAGTCCGAAAGGATATAAGTGGCATAAGACAACAAACTGGTGAAACATTGTATGAATATTGGGAAAGATTTAAAAGATTATGTGCTAGTTGTCCTCATCATCAAATACCTGAACAACTATTAATTCAATATTTTTATGAGGGTTTGATTTCTTATGATAGGATGACAATTGATGCTGCTAGTGGTGGTGCTCTTTCAGATAAAACCCCACAAGCTGCACGTGAATTAATAGCAAACATGGCTGCTAATTCACAATCTTTTAACACCAAGAATGATACTGTCAGGAAAGTTAATGAAGTAGATGCATCATCATCATCATCATCTACACAAATTGAGCAAAGATTAGATCATCTTACCAATTTAGTTGGTCAATTAGTTGGGAAAAGAATCAATGCACCAGTAAAAGCATGTGGAATTTGTTTAGGCAATGACCATCCTACAGATTCTTGTCCTACACTATTTCAAGAGGAACAAGCCAATGCCATGGGTAATTTTCAGAACCAACCTCAGAGAAGACACAATCCATTCTCCAACACATACAATGAAGGGTGGAGAGACCATCCTAACTTTAGATGGAGTAACCAAGGGGTTAGGCCACCAATGAACCCACCAGGTTTTGTTCCTAATCAACACCAAAATCCTCATCAACCTCCTCAGAACCAACAACAGAGTATGTCTGACGAGCGTGTCGTTGCGCTATCAAATTAATACCAAACTCAACCAACTTATGCAGTTAGGGCAAGTAAGGGTCGAACCCACAGAGACTTGTAAAATTTTAGAACAAGTAAACTAATCAAGATTAGGGGGGAAAGATTTGATTTTAATTTTAAAAGATTAAACTTTAAATAAATTTACTCACAAATTAATTAAGAATCAAAGAAAAGAAAAACGTTAGCAAGGACTTTGTATTTCGGTTTTACTTATTCGGGATTACTCATTGATAATAACCTATTTGAGTAGTGACTTAGAATTCCGCGTAGCGCAGCAAATTCCGATTCCTGTATAGTTAGGTTAATTTCCGAGAAGCACGGCAAATTAACTTTAACCTGATTAAACCAAATTACCGAATCGCTCGCATAAGATAGTCAATCAAGTTATTAAGCATAAGGACAACATCAACACAAATTACATAAAATTAATGGCCGATTAAAATCATGCAATTCGTTTCAAACAATTCCCTATTAATTAATCAAACACAGATTTAAATTAATCAATAGTTACTACTTTTGGTTACCGAAAACCGATTCTGCATAACCCTAGTTAATCAACTATGTAAAACAATTAAGATGGCCAATAATAATTGAAATAACACAATTGATAAAATAAAACCAAGAATTGTTCAAATACTCAAATAGAAATAATGATTCGTTGAAAAGATCGGGTTTTTAATTACAAAACGTAAATCTCATATTCCCGAATAAAGTAAACCTAATACATGTCCTTGCTAACTATAAACGTTTACTCACAAAGCATAAAGGAAAACATCATAAAAAGATTAAGGGAAAGAGAGAAACTCATTAGTTGGAAATCCGATTTCCCGAGAAGCTCCCACCCTTTGATCTCCTACAATGCTTGGAAAGAAAATATCTAAGGTGCTTCACACCCCAAAAACTAAGCTAATAAACCCTATAAATAGTTAGAAAAGGTCCTAGGGTTAGTTACATAAGAGTCCTAATTCAAAACTACTAAAAAACTGCCCAAAATCTTCAATTCTGAGAGTGGACGCGCGTGCTGTCAAAAGTGGACGCGCGAGGCTGTCAGAAACGTCCAAGTGGACGCGTGAGGCTCCAAAACTACTGAGAATGGACGCGTGGATGAATAGTGACGCGTCCACTTCTTCAAGTGCGCGTCCAATTGGTTTCTAAGGCGCGTCCACTCCATTTTTCCTGCGAAACAACTTCTTAAAGCTCCTATCTTCCTCCAATGTCTTCTAAACATGTTAAAATACCTTCAAAATACCTGCAAACAAAGATAAAAGTGTAAATAACCAATTTAAGCACATAAACACACAATTAGGTAGATTTTATTTCAATAAACAACACATTAAACTCCTAAAAACCAATCTAATTATGGTTCAATCAAATTCCCCCACACTAAACCTTTGCTTGTCCTCAAGCAAAATAACAACATAAAGAAACAAAATCAAAATTTAAATGTCTCAGAAACAAGTCAAATATTCTCAAGAACCTCAATTCATTTGCACCAAATTCTCTCCAATAATCCTCAAAGTCATCCATCAACTCTACTTTTTAAAATAAATCGTGCATGTGAGTTACATCATTACTTCAATCAAGCCACAATCAACTCAAACACATCATAGTCATACCATAAGTAATATCCACACTACCATAGGCTTGTAATCTCACACATCTCTCCACTAATGGAAAGAATAAGGTCGACTTGAGTCAAATTGGACTTGAGGCACGTAACGTTAGGCTTGGTTGTTGGTTAACAAAGAAAGGTAAGGTAAACAAAGTAGTCAAGAGAATTACACAAAAGGATAAAAGAATTTGAAACCAAAGTTCTTCAATTGACACTTCTCTCCTTATTCCTCATTTAATCACATCAACCAACTCATAAACTTTGGACAATCTTGGAACTCTTTTTTCTCTTTTTTTATATTTTCTCAAGTGCTCTTTATTTTTTTCTTTTTTAAACTTTTCATAGCACTTCATTTTTTTTTTCATCATATGTCTCTCTTTCTTTTGCACTTTGCTCTCTTTTCTTTTCTTAGAGAAGACAAACTTTTTTTTTTTTTTTTTTAAAACTCCAAGATCTTTTTCATCATCCCTCAACACAACTTTGCAGAACCTTTTCAACACCTTTTTAACACAACAATAAACTTCACAAGTGTCAATCTAAAGATATTTCAAAGAAATCTCTTGACAATTATGATATGTAAAGGTTTTAAACATTATTCTCAAAGGCTTACAAAGAAAGATAATAATGGATTCATCCATCACAACATTAAAGTTCAAAATAGGATCGAGGGGTATAATATAGAAAGGGTGGCTCAAGAAAGGCTCAAACGTCCAAAGAAGGCCTTATGTCATCCCCAAGTCAACCAAATTCAATCATATTTCGCCTCAAGAGTGTGAGAAAACAAGTTCTAGAGTGTCTAAATTGACCATGAATGTATCTAAGTCAAAAGTAAACTCAATCTCATTCAAACTTGTCAAAAGTGATTTCAAAAATCAAGATTATTTTTACTAAAAATAAGCCATGTCAATTCAAATTAACTACAACAAATCATCCATAAATAACAACTTTGAATTTTTACCAAAAACAAATCGTAGAGTGTCAAGATTCCTCATAATAAATAGAGAATTTAAAGCACAAATAATATCGAAATTCTATCAATTAACATAGACTTGTATAATTTTCCTCATAGGCATAACAAACACACAAACATGCATAAAAACAAAACTTTTTTCTTTTCATTAACAACAATAAACGAAAACAGAAAAACACAAACATTAAAAACAAGACTCTCCCACACTGGAATGAGACATTGTCCTCAATGTCACAACACAAGTAAGAGAAGAAAAAGACACAAAGAGAGAAAAAGAAAGAAGTCACCCGAGGGGAGGTCTAGGAATGGAAGCTCAAAGTGCATAGACTTGTTCTTCAAGTTAGGGACGCATGAGAAGACAGGGACGCATCTACTCTCAGTAGTTCTTCCCAGAGGTGGCCGCGTGAAGTAGCTTGACGCGTCCACTTGGACGCGTGAGAGGGGAATGACGCGTCCACTTTCAGTAATTTCTGCCATCTGATGTTTTCTGTTTATTTCACAATAATTGGACTATGGATCAATGTTAGGCCTTCCCTATACCTGTAAAAAAAAAAATAAATAACACCTAAATGATAGAAACAAAATAGAAAAGTAAATAAAAGGATATTCATCTTGGGTTGCCTCCCAATAAGCGCCTTTGTTTAAGGTCTTTGGCTCGACCTCCAGAACCAAATTATCCAATGCCTTCCCTCTCATGGAATAGAGGAGCATCCATTTTTACTTCTTTAAGCTTTATGACTCCATGCTTCCAAAATTTATTTATGAAAAACCTAAGAGGGGGGGGGGGTGAATTAGGTTTTAACCGATTTTTCCTCTTTAAATTAAACAAGCTTTCTAAGATAACAAATATCAAACACTTGGTGTTCAACCAAAGTATGAAAAGATGAGTTCAAGAAAAGAAGCAATGAACACAAAGATTTATAGTGGTTCGGTTTATCCAACAAAACCTAATCCACTACCTTGAGCTATCTACTCAAGGATTTCACAAAACCTTTCACTAATATAGTAAGAGAGAATACAATAGAGGCTCACCCAATTCCCTTAGGGTTTTACAACATAAACCTCTTAACCAACCAAGGTTCACTCAACACTTTGAGTTTTACAATATAACCTTGTCTACACACCTTTCTCTATTACAACAATTAATGAAAAAGAAGCTCTTAACACAAACACAGTTTTCTATGGTTCAAGGCTCACTCTAACCCTTAGAGTTTTAAGCTCAATGCAACCTTGAACAAATCAATCAAGATATGAATAAGAAGAGTTTGATATATGAAATCACCTTAATGTGAAGATATATCAATGTAAAGCATAAATACCTCTTTGAGTAATGTTTTCTTGTAAGTTGCTCAAGAACCCCAATGATTTTGTATAAATCTCACTTTGATGAATTTCACAATATGAATGTTAAGATTTTGTTTCAAAATAATCTCCAGAGGTTCTATGAAGTGTTAGGATCAGATTTTTGCTCAAAAAGTAATTGATATGAGTTGTTTAAACGATTGGGTATTTATATGTATGCACCAACGGTCATAAAAATGGCTGTTTGAATCCCACTCAGGAGAAGTGCGGTCGACCGCAAATCAAGAGGGTCGTCCGTACCATCATCCGCAAATGTTCCAGAGAACTCTGGACAGCCTGCGGACGATGAGCTCAGAAGTCCGGTCGACCGCTCCATCATCCGCAAGTGTTCCAGAGAACTCTGGACAGCCTGCGGACGATACTCTGAGAAGTCTGGTCGACCGCATGATTTGTGGTCGTCCACACTTTTGTCAGGTCGACCACAAATGCATTAAAACTATGCAGAACAAGTTCCCAAACAACTCTAAGAGTTTGCAAACTATATTTTATGAATTTTGAAGTATGTGCATGTATTTTGAAAATCATTTCAAATACCCAACTCATGTTTTATCTAAATGAAATGCATTTTGAAAATCATTTCACTCTTATTGAGCAACCTATAGAACTCATTACTCAAAGGGATAGACCTAGAGATAACCAAAGATAAATAAAGAATTAAAGCTACACCTCTAGATCCTATCTAATCCAGAAACGCTTATCTTCAAGGCTTGACATCAAAAGCTCTTTCCTGAAGATTTGAAACTTTGATCTTGCAAGGATTAGATATATGAATCCTAAAAGATCATCACTAATACAATAAAGCCATTAGTCCTTATCAATGTTTGTCATTTAATCAAAATTAAGATATTAAAAGCTTTAAGGCTTTCAATCTCCCCCTTTTTGATGATGACAAATATTGATGCAATGTGATGAATATAACAATTAAGTGCAAGGATTCAAAGTAAGGAAGAGTTTATATAATATGTAATAAAATTATTAAAAATGCTCCCCCTTACAATATGCTAGGTTTTGTAAAAATTTTGACAGAGTTTCCTTTATAACTCTTAAAAAAAAATTTTGCAACATAAACTCAACAATGCAAAAAGAGATGAGATAACACATAAAATCGCACATAAGGCCAACCCGGCCACCAACACACAATTCCCATTCTCCTTCAATCTCAATATAGCATAAACTTAGAAATATATAACCTTTAAACCAAGGATAGCCATACTTAACCTTTTAGAGCTATTTTTCCTTTCTCTTGATTTTGATGAGTTTGAGCATTTAAGTTCATCTCAGAAATTCCTGAAACAAAAAAGTTAGTTTCACGACATTTATATATTGCAATCAACAGTAGTTTTTCTCCCCCTTTTGTCATCATTCAAAAAGAATGGATAGAAAGGATAGAACTAAGTTAATTAAACAATAAGATCCCTCAACTACCAAGGAGTCATCATGGGGAAAAATATATAAAAATAGAGTCAAGAATACAAACAAGAGATAAGTTGTCTGGATAAAACAAAAGTACAATAAGTGCAGAAAAACACTATCTCCTAGGTCGTCGCATATAAACTTTTGCTGTGGAAGAGGATGGTCCAGTAGGCTGCTCATCAGGCGGGGGCATATCATGTGAAGGTGGTGGTGTAGAAACGTCAACCTGAATGCCATGTAGTGCCTCTAGATGAAATTTGATGTTGATGATCTCAATGCCATGGTACTCCACCCTTGATGCCAGGTCGTCGATCTTGGAGTGAAGTGTCTTGAAATGATTGTCAAATGTGCTAAACATGGAGCCAATCTGAGAAGAGATTTCTTCCAGGGCACCCCAAATGGCAGGTTTTGGAGTGGATACATCTTCCTCTCCAACTTTTTCTTTACCTTTTGCCCTCTTCAAATCTGGAGCCTCAAGAGGAACATCTTCTTCCTCATCTAGATGAAGTGATCTTTTCACTCCTTGTGAGTCTTCACCTTCGCCAGAAAGGTCGTCTTCATGAAGAATTATCGGTGGTTCTTTTCCCATCAACCTTGCTGTCTCCTTTGTTGCCACAATGATCTCTTCCGAAGTCATATTTTTCTTCAAATCCCATGTACCATTGAGACATAACGCTTGCATTCTTTTAAAAGAAGCAAAGTTGAACTTAGGCACATGTTTTGTCCCCTTCAGTTCTGGAAATGGGACGTTGAAATGGCGGAAAACTTTGGTTAATAACCGTCCATAGGGTAAGCTTTTCGGAACACCTTTGCCCTTCTCAATGGTAGCCATCATGTGGTGTACCATAATGTAACCAAAATCCACCCGGATTCTCTTCACCAACAAATACATAAGAAACATATGCATAAACGTGACAGTAGTTTTATGGCCTTCAGTGGGGATGAAGATGTTAGTGCACATATGATGAAGAATTCGATGTTCAAAACTAAACACATTGGCCTCTCTCTTGACTAAGTTTACATAAGAGTTTCCTTTAGTGAAGATCTTCTCAAAACCCTCAGCAGAAAAATCCTTATGATTTATTCTGTGATGAGTATTAAAATACTCAATCCCATCTATAGGTATCTCTAAGATTTCATCTAAACCAATGGAAGTAAATTTTATATCTATCCCATTGACCCTTGAAACAAAAAGAGTCCTTATAGTTATCTCTCCCTTCTTTTCTAATACCTCTTCAAGATTAGCATAAAACTGATATACAAGATCAGTATACAAGGATTCTTCATGATCAATTATATTATCCCATCCTTGCCAAGCCATATAGGTAAGAATTCTATCAAAGGGAAATTCATACCTATCAATGGTGCTCCCAGAAATTACTTGGCGATTTTTGAGGTAATCATTGTAACGATCCTCATGATGCTTGCTCCTGAAGAGTTGAGAAGAAGCTTGCATGGTTCTCTTCTTCTTTGGAACATCTTGAACCATTTGTGTTTTCCCCTTGTCACTTTGAGTTTTTGCCATTTCTAGGGTTTTCAAATGCAGCAAACAAGGATATGTAGGATGAATGTATGAATTGGGGAAGAAATGAAGTGTATTTATGGTGGATTGTTCGTGGGTTATGAGAGTTTGAAGAGTTGCGGCTGATAAATGAAGAGGTGGGGATGATTGGAAGATGAAAAGTTGCGTCCGAAAGAGGCATATTTGTAACGGTCTACAGATGTGCGGTCGACCGGATCGTCGTCCGCAGTATCGTCCGCACCTTGATTTTTGTTACTCGGGAACATTTTCGGTCGATAAATTTAATCTGCGGTCGACCGGAAGTTTTTAATTTGAGTCGTCCGCAAATTTTCTGGAACATTTTCGGTCGATGTGTTTAATCTGCGGTCGACCGGACGATTTGATAAGTGTATCGTCCGCACGTCCACTGGAACCTCTCCGGTCGATACTTTGAATCTGCGGTCGACCGGTCATCCTGTCATGATCATCCTCAAGTCCACTGTCTGTTCTGTGGATGATTATTTTCTAGCTTGCGGTCGACCGCACCTGCCAATGGTGTTATCCAAAACAATGCACAAAAGCATATATTTGACAGACTTCATAAAAACGCACAAGTTAGAAATCAAACGTACCAATACCCAAAAGTTTTCTAAGTAAACAAAACCTTTTCTCAGCCAAAGGCTTTGTGAAAATATCAGCTAATTGATCATCCGTAGGAACAAACTCAAGAACAATATCACCTTTTAAAACATGATCACGTAAAAAATGATGTTTAATATCTATATGCTTAGTTTTTGCATGTTGTATAGGATTCTTTGTCAGATTTATGGCACTAGTATTATCGCAGTTGATAGTGGTACAATCAAAGTTCAAGCCATAATCTTGCAAGGTGGTTTTCATCCATAAAACTTGTGCACAACAACTACCAGCAGAAATGTATTCAGCTTCAGTGGTAGAGAGAGAGACACAAGCTTGTTTCTTACTATACCAAGAAACTAAAGAGTAACCAAGAAATTGACAGTGACCACTAGTACTCTTACGTTCTACTCTACAACCTGCATAATCTGCATCAGTAAATGCTACTAGCTCAAAAGACATAGATTTAGGATACCACAAACCAAAATCTATCGTCCCCTTTAAGTATCTAAGAATACGTTTCACAGCAATCAAATGAGATTCTCTAGGAGATGATTGAAATCTAGCACATAGACAAACAGAGAACATAATATCAGGTCTACTAGCAGTTAAATACAAAAGACTACCAATCATTCCTCTGTATATAGTTTGGTCAATCATCTTACCATTCTCGTCTTTGTCTAATTTAATAGATGTGGCCATAGGAGTATCAATCTCCTTTGAATCAGCCATTCCAAACCTCTTCAGTAATTCTTTTGTGTACTTGGCTTGGTTAATGAAAGTACCTTCCTTTGCTTGCTTAATTTGTAATCCAAGGAAAAATGTCAACTCACCCATCATGCTCATTTCAAATTCATCCTGCATTGTCTTAGAGAAATCTTTGCACATATTTTCATTAGTAGCTCCGAAAATAATATCATCAACATATATTTGAACAATCAAAATATCATGAGCTTTATTTTTAATAAAGAGAGTAGTATCAACTATACCTCTAGAAAAACCTTTTTCAATAAGAAAATTGCTGAGTCTATCATACCAAGCTCTTGGTGCTTGCTTTAAACCATATAAGGCTTTGGAGAGCTTGTACACATGATTTACATATGATTCATGAATAAAACCAGGAGGTTGTTCAACATACACTTCCTCTTGAATGACACCATTTAAGAAAGCACTTTTGACATCCATTTGAAATAATTTAAAACCTTTAAAGGAAGCAAATGCAAGTAACATTCTAATGGACTCTAATCTAGCCACTGGAGCAAAGGTCTCATCATAATCAATACCTTCTTCCTGATTATATCCTTGAGCAACAAGTCTAGCCTTATTTCTAGTTACAATACCATGTTCATCAAGTTTATTTCTAAAGACCCATTTTGTACCAATAATAGTAAGATTTGAAGGTCTAGGTACAAGTTCCCATACTTTGCTCCTTTCAAATTGATTTAACTCATCTTGCATGGCAATAATCCAAAAATCATCATTAAGAGCTTCATCAATGTTCCTAGGTTCTAAATGAGATAAAAATGCAAAATCATCAACAAAATTTGTAAAAAATCTTCTAGTTCTTACCCTTTCATTTGGATCACCAATGATTTGATCCTTTGGATGGTTGTGAACATATTTCCATTCTTTTGGAAGATCATACTTTGTTCCTTCTTCAAGTGAGATAGATTCTTGATTTTCAAGGACTTCTCTATTCTCATCCTTTGATGTTGAAGGATTTTCATTTGTTTGAGCAGCATCCTTATTTATTGACTTCAAAGGTATTTCTTGAATATCACCTTCAATCTCATTTCTTGGCAAATAGATGTTAGATTCATCAAAAACAACATGAATAACTTCTTCAATAATCATAGTTCTCTTATTATACACACGATAAGCTTTTCTTATTGAAGAATAGCCAAGAAATATACCTTCATCGGATTTCTTATCAAACTTACCAAGATTGTCTTTGACGTTTAAAACAAAACATTTACAACCAAAGACCTTGAAGTAAGAAATAGAAGGAGTTTTGCCAAACATAAGTTCATAGGGGGTTTTCTTCACAAGGGGTCTAAGAAGCACTCTATTTATAATATAGCAAGAGGTGTTTACAGCTTCAGCCCAAAAATACTTTGGCAAATTATTTTCACATAGCATAGAACGGGCCATTTCCTGTAGCGTACGATTTTTCCTCTCAACGACACCATTTTGTTGAGGAGTTTTAGCAACAGAAAAATTGTGAGAAATTCCATTCTCATCACACAGTTTAGTGAAGTTAATATTGCAAAATTCTCTACCATTATCACTTCTAATGGAGATGAGTTTGCAACCTATGGTGTTTTGTACTTGTTTAAAAAGCTTGACAAAAGCTCCAAAAGCTTCATCTTTGCCCAACAAGAATAATACCCAAGTAAATCTAGAGAAGTCATCAACTATCACATAAGCATACAATTTTCCACCAAGGCTCATTGTCCTCATAGGACCAAATAAATCCATATGAACAAGTTCAAGAGGTTTTGAAGTTGAAACAATCTTCTTAGGTTTAAAAGAACTCTTGACTTGTTTACCATATTGACACGCATCACAAACACGATCTTTTTCAAAATGAATGGCAGGCAATCCTCTAACATATTCATGTTTAGATAAGTTATGCAAAGTATCCATGCTCACATGTCCTAACCTACGATGCCAAAGATAAGCATCATCATCTTTCAAAGCAAGACATTTAACATCTTGTTCAACTAAATCATCAAAGTAAAGATCATACATATTTCCATTTCTATTTCCAACAAAAACAGTTTTGTTAGAGCAATCATTAATAATTAAACATGAATCCTTCTTGAAAATAACCTTATAACCATTATCACATAATTGACTAATACTAAGCAAATTATATTTGAGATTATCAATAAGAAGAACATCTTTAATAAAGGGAGAAGTACTTTTACCAACATTGCCAATGCCAATGATTTTCCCTTTCTTTTTGTCACCGAAAGTCACAAATCCTTCATCTCTTGGTTTGACATCATTAAGTATGGATGCATTTCCAGTCATGTGTCTTGAGCATCCACTGTCAAGAAACCATTTGTTCTCCTTTGTTTTCAATTGAAAACATACCTACACCAAAGATGTTAATAAGCCTTTTGGTACCCAAATTCTCTTGGGTCCATTGGGGTTAGTTCTTTTAATTACCCAAGTGCTTTTAGCACCATTCTCAATCTTTTTCTTCACATAACATCTAGTCACTTTATGACCATTTTTACCACAATAAGTACAACATATTTTTGAAGAAGTATAGACATGTGAATGATATGCATGAGATACTCTCTTATGTGTATGTGACACATGTGAGTGAGATAAACTCTCATGTGTGTGTGAGACATTATTATAACTATCATCAAAACCAAGACCTCTCTTATCATGAGTGAGTCTTTGCATACCAAGTAGTTTGTTCAAATTGTCCCTACCACATGTAAGTTTTTGCAAGCTAGCACTTAAATCACTCATTCTAATTTTCATGGCATCATAATCACTCATCATATCATCCAACTTCTTGTTTCTAGAAATAAGATCAACATTAGCATTCTTAAGAAATTTTACCTTATCATTTAAACCAATAACATTCTCATCAAGACAAATCTTTGTAGAAGTTAACAAGGCATTTTCATCGATGAGCCTAGTATTATCTAATGATAGCTTCTCTACTTGACATTTCAGGACTTTGTTTTTCTTGATAATCTTTTTCATTTCCTTATAGAGATTGGAGATGAATTCATCTCTATCAAACATGTCACAAATATCATCATCACTTTCATTATCAACTAAAGAAGGAGTTTTTGGAGTATTTACCTCATCTTCAATGGCCATGAAACAAACATTTGCATGTTCAGTTTGTTCTTCATCTTCACTTCCTTCTTGATCCCAAGTGCAAGCAAGTCCTTTCTTGTTCTTGGACTTGTACTTCTTTTCTTTCTCTCTTAATTTTGGACAGTCAGCTTTGAAGTGATTTGGACTTCCGCATTCATAGCATTGCTTTGAGTTGTTATTTGTAGATGTCGATGGCTTCTTTTTGAATTTGTTGAAATGTCCCTTTTTGAACATTTTCTTGAAGTTCTTCATGACAAGAGCTATTTCCTCATCATCCATTTCTTCCTCATCACTGGAAGATTCATTTTCGTTGTTCTCTTTAGTTTTGAGAGCAATTCCTCTTTTCCCTTTGTCTTCCACTTCTTGATCATTCAACCACTTCATCCTATATCTCATGAGTGAGAAGTGATCCAATAAGCTCTCCCCCTGGTTCTTCTTCAAATCATGAGTTTCCAACATAGCAGTGGTTTTGCCTTCCCAAGCCTTTGGA